>JAZEWT010000003.1:38254536-38270214 GCA_036362905.1 Mordacia mordax
AACAGAAACGGGGGATACTTCACACCTTAGCCCACCGGTCAAAAACGATTTCAGACAAACAACATCTAAGAGATGAGCTACAACATCTACAACAAGCACTAACGAGTAATGGATACACGAAAACAGAAATCTAACGTGCCATAACAAGAGAACGGAGACAGAAACAGCAAGACAATGAGGAGGAAGATACCAAGATTCGCGCTTTTCTGCCGTATGTGAAAGGCACCATAGACAAAATTAGTAAATACCTAGAAAAATATTAAATAAAAACAGTCTTCACAACCCACCAGAAGATACAGGACGTACTCAAATCACCTAAAGACCGACTACCGTTACAAACAGAAGGCGTATATCATATCCCTTGCAGCAACTGTGAGGAAATATACATCGGACAAACAGGAAGAACGATAGCCACCATAAAAAGAGAACACGAGGCAGCAGTGCGCCTGCGGCACATGGATAAATCAGCAACAGCAGCGCATAGTGTAGATAAACAACACAAAATCGATTTTTGATAAAATACGAATACTAGCAGCCATCCGCCATAAAGGTCCAAGATTAATTCGTGAAGCAATTGAGATTCAGAAGACTAAAAGCATCATGAACCGAAAACAAGAAATGCGTATAAAGCTCAGCCAGTCCTGGAGGCCAGATATTGAAGTCAGGAATGCAGGACATCAGAGGGGGATCGTCTAAGTGTGTGAGGGGTATCTTTTCATGAGATGTAAATTAGGGGACTAGTCACAGACAAAGCAGGGAGGGGGTAATCACAGTTCCCGGGGTGGAAATGGAATAAGGAAATTAGTGTCAAGGTGACTCAGAGGCAGACTCACATAACAAAGGACACATGCATCACGCCCACATATAAAGAGACAATAGGAACTACGCACGCACACTACGCCTGAGGATG
Organism: Mordacia mordax; assembly: GCA_036362905.1. NCBI lineage: Eukaryota > Metazoa > Chordata > Hyperoartia > Petromyzontiformes > Petromyzontidae > Mordacia > Mordacia mordax. Next base: position 38,255,447 of record JAZEWT010000003.1, read on the forward strand.
CCTCTAACGTGTGAGGCGAAACGTTGCGAGGAGAGGAGAGAGAGCCATTGACGCGGCTGTCCCGAGAGAGCAGCTTTTCGAAGCAACCTAGATCATTACAATAATAAATTATATTCAAGTGGAACCATCTTAATAAGGCTGCTGATGTTTTGAGACTGACACATATCCAGATACTGCAAATAGCTGCTGCTGATGATGTGTAATAATACCTGCGTGACTGATTGATTATAATGATATTTATGCTTGCTGCCATTCACTTTCGATAATGTGATGATATTTCCGTTATTGCTGTGACTACATTTGTGATGATTCATATATAATTGGCTTTTACCATGGCCTGTGGCCGCCTATACCAGATCTGTGCTGACTGCTAGGTAGCAATGATGCGATTAGCTCCGAGTTAATTAGACGCAAGCCTATACCTGTATAGCCCTATGTCATAAGACTAGGCATGCGGCCCCTCATTGGTTGACAGTATTTATGACGTCACAGCTAGACCACTGGACGGCGTAAATAACTTCTTGTATTCCATTCGTAACAACTCGGCAAAGGATCTCGCCAATCATCTATGCTGTTCTCTCGGCTCGGAGCTGAATGTATCATCTCGTCAGCACAGATCTGGTTTAGACGGCCACAAGCCACTGTGAATATCATTGGTGATGATGATGCGTCAGTCCTACCGGTGATGATGACTTAGACATTTGGAGTAAATCACAAACTTTTTTTTGAACCACGGCTTCTCCAGCGTGCGATGGAGTCCCGTCACGTGAACCAATGAATGGGTCAACGCGTTCCTCTCATGGCCCCCTCTGTGGACAAGCGGGGGTGGACGTGCGGCGAGGGTGGGTGCAGGGCTGTGGGTAGCGGCCAGGAGGGAGGTGCTCGACACGGGGCGGCGCCGTCTCGTTGGCCCGATCCCAGATAAGGTCCCAGGGGGGCCGCTCCCCGAACTCGGCGCGTCACTGGGGAAGTGAGAGGTGCGGCCCCGCGTGTACGTACGCGGTCCCCGCGGCTGTCAATCACACGTGGCTGCACGTTGCCGCCGTGCGAGTGCACGCGGGCCCGCACGGAGGAGGACCTCGCCACGTGTACGGGCACGGCCGCCGCTGGCATTCGACCACGCAGATACACGATACCGCCGCACGGCTACACGCAGCAGCCATACGTGTACTCGCGCGTGTACGCACGCGACCCCAAGGTGTACACGCGCGACGCCCACGTGGACACGAGGTCGCGTCATTGGGGTGAGTGCCGTGATGGGCGATGGGGCCGAGCGCGCGTGTGTTTAAAGTGATGATGATCCAGTGCGGCCACCTGGGTTCCATAGCCGGATGGCATCAGTGATGTTTGGTTGTGAACCTGCCGTGGAGTCTCAATCAGATAAACCCAGTCCGACATGAATAAACCACGCCATGCGCAACGTCGACAACGGCTGCCGGGAGTGCTGGCAACATGACTTTGCCATTTGGTCCGACCACGAAATGAACCCAGGTAAACTCAGCGTTAAATTATTTCGGCGTTTAAGTTCATGTTGTTTAATTGGGCGAGCACGCGAGAGATGGGGATACGTATAGAGTGGTCTCGTGTAGGATATGTGACGTCCATTGTGCTGCAGACTGCGCGTCGCGCTGGTGTGGTTAATGCACGCACCGCGTTCATAACCACGGAGGTGAAGCTGTAGAACAAGCGCATGGGCCCATGTTATCACCGCTGGGCCCATGTCTTCACCCTTATAAGTGTCACGGAATTGGTAATACTATAGAGTACGCCATGACTATACTAGGAAGATTATTAGGGCAACGAAAAGATGTCTGTAAGACAGCACAACAAGTAGGTTATTGACTGAACGTTCTCCCTTCGCGTGTGTCGTGTTTCTCTGGACATCCTACTTTATCCCCCCCCCCCCGAAGAAATAATAACACCATTAAATAACGAAGGCTGGGAAGTCTCATTTGCGAGGAGCATGAATTCCCCACCGTCTCTCCATGAATAATACTTTGTAATTCTTTAAGCGGATAAGAGCTGGGTAAGCCGTTTTCCAAAAGAGCGAAAACCACAGCGGCATTTTTTTGGCAAATAACAAAGTGGGAATGACTGTTTATTTAAATCTCCCATAACGCGTTTGTTTTTTTTGTCTCATGAAACAGGACAGTTATGCTAAGCGTCGGCATCTCAGTAAATAAACACAATTTTATTTAAATGAATCCGCCACCGACTGCAAATGTTCGTTTCAAGCAGCAGTGGAAACCTTGTTGTTTTCCGGTCATCAGTCGTGGACTTTGTCCAGTTTTTAATTGCTTGCTTTAGCGCCATGCTTCACTGGAGGCGAATCGCTTGGTCCATTGATTACGTTGTGCGCACGTGTTGTTTAAAGTGTTTAGCGCGAGGTCTAAAGCAATGTAGAATTTTAATCTGACCTCGCCCCACGATTGTGTGGTGCCAAGCCTCGCGCGGTGCCAGGCTAGGTGCATCTGTACGCACACACCCAGCGAGCGGACCGTGAGGACGGGTCGCGATGTCACGGGTGTGGGGGTTGTGCGTGAGTGAGCGGTGCAGAGTGACGAGGATGAGTGATGCCGAGTGGGGGGGGGGTGTCGCGCCGTGCCAGGCTCAGTGCATGCTGCCACTCGCGCGGTGGAGTCTGGTTGGTCGCCGGGTTACGATGGTGTGGATTGGCTGGCACTGTTACTATGAGTGGTCGACCAGAGAGAGGCCAAGGAGAGGTGGGGTAGCATGGGCGGGGGTAGCGTCCTCCGAGCTGGTAAACAACCCTGACGTGACCATCCAGAGTTCTAGAAGTTGAGTCTAAGCCCGTGTTAGCAGGGGGTTGAGGTGACGTCGTGAAGGGGCGAGGGGAGCTCGAACTAGACTGGGGGATATAAGGGAGACGTGCGGGGGCTAGGAGAGACAGTCGTGGGGAACGTGTAGGCTGGACGTGACAAGATGTATCGGCGGCGGTAAGCTCGGTCGGGGCACCACGTGGTCGCACCCGGGAGAAGCGCTAATGTGTTCGAGGGAGAGGGCTGAGTTGACGCGCCCAGTGCGTAGTTTTCCTTGTGTTGTGTTTCTGATAGTCGTTATGTTGTATTAGTTGTTTGTGTACATAAAGTGCTGCAAAGACAGAAGTCTTCCGTCGTCGCTGGTGTGGCTGCCGCGTGAGAAGAATGGCGCAATCGTGCGCGTCCCGCGGCACCGATGGGGCACGCCAGCGGGTGCTGGCTAGTGGTGTGGAGGCTGGCCCGTTGGTGTGTCTTTACAATTGAAACTGATGAACGTTTGGGGGGATGGGGTCGTTTCTGTGGCTTCAATAAATGTTTTTGTGTCGGGAGTTACGGCATTATAAAGTTTACACTCGGTTGTATTTGTGCCAAATGTATTTTTTTTTCATCCTTTGTCGGATGCCAGGGTGGCGCAGTGGTAACATCCGTGCCTTACAACAACAACAAAAGTTCTGCCCCTGACAGTTCCATTCCTGCCTCGGACGCCGTGCTGTGTGGAGTTTTTGTGTTCTTCCCCTGTTCTCTGTGGATTTCCTTCGGGTTCTCTGGTTTCCTCCCACAACTAAAAAAAAACACTCGTTGATGCACTTTCCGATAACAATATATAGGATGTAGTGTCTGGCGGGTTGGCGCCGGCTAGCCACATTACCTGACTTCCCCTGTCGCACCTATAAATCGTTCTCTTTTTAATTGAATACCATCGTAAGTGAATGAATATGTACACGTCATAAATATAATTTATTATCACCATTACCATCAGTAGAAAGCAATGTTAATTCGCTCACGAAAGCAAGGGGAAGCCAATTCAACATGATGTAAAATAATTTCACCATCACTACCACCAGCTTGTGCTGGTTGGGGAAGGCGCACTGTCTGTGTCTCAATCCGAGTCAATTGCAGAGCGGCACAGAGAAATCCTCTGAATCGACAGGATCCGGTAACATCTGGACGACTGTCATTGGACCTCTGCTGTTTTAATCATTAGGAATGTAATGAATGTTGGCCACAACTTTCTCTATTTGCTTTGGATTTGAAACAGTCACGCTGGCAGTTACTCATGAGCCGCCACGTTTGAGAAACCTTGCCATGAAGTGTTGAAGCAGTGCTCTGCGACGTGTCTTCTGTGAACCACGGCGTACAACTCTGAGGTGAAGCCCTCCCGATCTCCAAAACATTGGCAACTTTACACTTCACTGGGCCACCCCAAAGTTAAATTTTAGTTTTTACTCAAACCATTGCGTGTGTGGACACTGCGCTCTTTCAATAGTTACGGTTTCATTTTTGCGCAGATGGTTAGTGTAAGTTTACTTATCCTTTGATTTCTTATGGGGTGGTAGGGTGGTGTTGTGGTAACATTGTGCCTCACAGAAAGAAAATCCTGCCATAGGCAGTTCGATTCCTGCCCCGGGTGCCTTTTTGTGTGGAGGTTGTATGTTCTCACCCTGTTCTGTGTGAGTTTTCTCCCGTTTCCTCCCACGTAAAAACATTCATTAATTTATTGGCCAATAACATCGTAATATAACGCAGTGTCTGGCAAACGTTGGCGCCGTCTGAATGCATTGCATCGCCTCTCTGTGGTTTCTTCACACCTCTATAATAATGTAAGTCACCTTGGAAAAGGGCGTCTGCTAAATAGTAATTATATTTATGTTGTTGTGTTGGTCATTTCGGACGTTTGTTGTGTCGCAGGAATCCCGCACCTAGAGCTTGCAGGCTTACTGGGTACTTTCTGCTGTAATAGTAAACATCTATCTATAAAGCCAGCCACTCAACTTCAAGTGCACTGCCGTGGCTAATAACACGAGTGGCGAGTGATACTTAAACCAGACTTGGCATCATATTCATCACTCGGGTGTACTTGGACAAATGTGCAGCCATTTTTCTTCAAGCCACGAATATTGGATGATGGCCTCCCCGCGCCATGTGGGTCACCACTATTCTTCGGTCGTACTTTGCCTGAATATTTCTCTTTAGAGCTGCTATTTCAGGATAACCGTGTTGAGTGTGCCTCCTCTTCACGATGTTTTGCCTCCCACGTTGAAGGAATTAGGCGTCTGATGGATGATCATGCCTCCAACACGGGAGGCAGTATATCATGAAGAAGAGACGAGGAATGCTGAACGTGGCTATCCTGAGAGGGCCGTTCTTGAGATAACGTCTAATCGAGCTGTGAAAACCTCCATTGACACAAACGTGGGGAACACAGGCACCACAGCATAGTACAGTACAGCAACGGATTTTTTTTAACTGCCCTGTGCAGCCTTCAGATTCTCAGCTTAGGCTACAACAGTACAGATTATACATGATCAATTTGCACCCTTGCAATGTTTATCTCTGCACATGAAAAATATATTTTATCACATCCCATCGGCTGGAATTGCATTTTTTCCAGCAGCAATGGTTTAGTATGAGCAAACTCCGGTTTCAACATTTGGTGTCTCGTGAGCGGTCGGGCATAAAACCCTACTGGTGAACTCCCAGGTATGCAACAAGCCTCTTCTATCAGATAGAGATCGGCAAGTTTATCACAACATTCACTATATTTTCCATAACAAAAATAATAGTGATTTATGTTTTAAGAGGTTGTAATCCAGACTCAACTCCAGCTTTAGCTTTCTAGTCCTGATGAGATTGGGGATATTCCAGTATATTTGGTGATGATCCTTATTGAAGGAATTGATGATTGCAGATGCGTTCGGTAAACAAAAGTAATATTGCCTCAACCATTATCTGCCACCTGGGCGGCGGGGTGGCCCAGTGGTTAGCGCTGTTGCCTCATAGCAAGAAGGTCCCGGGTTCGAATCTCGGCTCGGGTGCCTTTCTGTGTGGAGTTTGCATGCTCTCCCCGTGTCCGCGTGGGCTTTCGCCGGGCACTCCGGTTTCCTCCCACAGTCCAAAAAGCATGCTGCTACATAGGTTGATTGGCTCGCAGGCTAAATTGCCCCGCAGTGCCCGGCGATGGACTGGCGTCCCATCGTCGGTATATCCTTGCCTTGCGCCCTGTGTCTGCCGGGATAGGCTCCGGCTTCACCGTGACCCTGTATAGGACTAAGCGGTTTCAGACAATGAGATGAGATAAGATTATCTGCCACCCTCCACACAACTATGAGATGCAGCTTCTCATTGCAGGTAAGCCAGGAATGTGGGAACGATTCGCAACTCAGAAGATGCAAGAAGCAACATTTTATCGTGTGGCACAGAGTCGATCAGCATCGTTTTTATGTTTGTGGCGTTTATTTGCGGCCAGTAAAGAGTTTTAGCCATGGGCTGGGGGTGGTGGAGTATCCTGGATACTCCGCTGCTAGTGGCCGCGAGGGCCCGTGCTGAGTAGCCACGAGAGCCCATGAAGGGATGTTAATTGAGAGGGCACAGCACGGCGCCTCTGCCTCTCGTACCCACCTGCTGGGAGAAAGGGAACGTTGGGTGCGAGCCAGTACTTTGCTTCATCGGAAGGCCAGTACTGCGCATGTATAATAATCAATATTTACTTAGGGCGGCACGGTGGCACAGTGAGTCGCGCTGTCGTCTCACAGGAAGAAGTCCCGGGTTCGATTCCAAGATGGGGTGCCTTCCTTACTGTGTGGAGTTTGCGTGTTCTCCGTTCCCGCGTGAGTTTTCGTCGGGTACTCCAGTTTCTTCCCACCTTCCAAAGGCACACTGATGCCTAGGTTAATTGCCCTGCTGAGTAAATTACCCCAAAAGTGTGCGTTGTGATGGACTGGCGTGACATGCTGGGTAGTCTCCCACCTTGCACCCTCTGTTGGCCAGGATAGGCTCTGGGCTTCCCCACGATCCTGTACAGGATTAAGTGGGTATTGATAATGAATGACTGATTTACTTATTTATCCAGGGAATCCTCACTGTGTCATAGCGTTCTTTTGCAGTTGTCACACAATGGGTTATTTTTCAAAGGTATTCAGCTAATTCTGAGTATTACTATACTCGAGGAAAGAAAGCAGAGCATCCAAAGAAAACCCACGGGGATGGAAGTGGATTATAATTAGCCCACTTGTACTAGTAATCCAGGGTATGGCACCTCCTTGACGTCCATTTAGCCGCCTCCATCCAACAAAACAAAAGTGCCTTGAGCACACACTCGTGGATACGCACACGGACTCGCGAATAGTGGTGTCTCAAGCTCGCTACAATGCGGGTGATGCTGCAGTGCAGGTGGTGTGATCCTGTGGCTTGGTGCAAGCTGCCTGAGCTGGTGCTGGTGTAGAGGGAAAAATAAAGTTTTGTTGTTTAGTACTAGGTTTTTGGTTTGACACTCAATCGGTTTTTTAAATTGTTTTTTTCAACACACATTTGTGCCACCCACAGGGATGATTCAGCCCATGTAGGTGAGGCAGGCAAGTGAGATGGTGACAATAGAAGGTAGGGGACATCAACCCCAGCTGACATGTGAAGAAGAACATCTACGAACAGTGGCATGCAAATCAGTGGCAGCGTAGAGATTCACGACGACATCAACTGCAATCGTCACTGCGCACCTGTGCCTGGAGGCTCAGACACACAGGTGGCACAAGAAGGTGAGGATCATCTCAGCGGAGCAAATTCGCGGGCGGCTCCATTGAAATCGGAGGGAGACCAGCGCAGTGTCATGGAAACCCGCGGAGACCAGCGCTGTCTCACGGTGACTCACGAAGTCCAGCACTATCTCAGCGAGATTCACGGAGACCAGCGCTGTCTTACTGAGACTCGGGGGGACCAGCGCTGTCTTTCCAAGACTCACGGAGACCAGCGCTGTCTCACCGAGACTCACAGAGACCAGTGCTATCTGACCACTCAGCTCATGGAGAGACCATGGCTTGATATCGAGTGTCAAGTGCCTGAGTTGCCCAACCAGGATCCTGGCTTCTCGGGCCCCTCGTCGTCCCTGTGGAGGGCCCCCCTGCGCACGGCGGCTGCCCTCTTCCTGGTGGTGCTGCTCTACTCGGTGTGCCGCGATGTGCTGCAGCCATCTCTGGAGTCGGGCCGCTCGCAGGCATACCGCCTCCCCGTGCTGGTCGTCAACCGCGCCCTGCCCGGCACCGCCATCTCCCTGCTAGCGCTCGCCCACCTGCCCGACGTACTGGCCTCCGTTATTGTGGCATGCACAAGGAGCAGGTAGGTGGCTTATTCTCTAAACACAAAGCCTCAACATATGCTGCTAACCAGCACATATAGAGGGCGACACGGTGGCCCAGTGGGTAGTGCTATCACCTCATAGCAAGAAGGTCCTGGGTTCGATTCTCGGCGCGGGTGCTTTTCTGTGTGGAGTTTGCGTATTCTCCCCGTGTCCGCGTGGGTTTTCGCCGGGCACTCCGGTTTTCTCCCACAGTCCAAAAACATGCTACTGTATAGGTTAATTGGCTTGCAGACTAAATTGCCCGCAGTGCTCGGTGATGAACTGGCGTCCCATCGTGGGTATATCCCTGCCTTGCGCCCTGTGTCTGCCGGGATAGGCTCTGGCTCACCGCGACCCTGTACAGGACTAAGCGGTTTCTGACGATGAGATGAGCACATACAGAGGCCATATATCGGCCGACACGACATAAGAGGGGGTGGGTGGTCAGTACCGCCTTGCCTTTGTCTCCACAGTGGCGATGTTTATACAACACACCAGGTTGTTTGAGGTAGAGTTCGCCTAAGAGAGGCCCAGGACCGGTTCAGAAAATCTCTTACTGCTCCCCACACTGCTAGACAAGAACAAGCTGTGCGCATTGTCCCGTTTATCTCTTGTGTGTGGTTTGCAAATGCTTGCTACGTCCATTACCGATAACCGGCAGGCACGGTGACTATGTGACGCAGGGTTATCCTTTGCTGTGAGAGTGAGGAAGATGTTGAGCTACCCGTGAGAGTGGATGATTGAAGCAGAGGTGAAAGTAATATAGATTTCTTACTGGTGTAGTCGTATCACAATGCCTCTTCCCACCTCTACTCTACTCAGCTCTTCACCGGTACACCGTATTAGACCGTACTGGCTTACTATGACCTCTGGCTTGAGGTTACATTTGTGTAAGTGACCCCTCACAATGTCTGCGGTAATGTTAGAACATTATAAATATATTTTGTCATAGTTTGTTATTTATGATTTATATTCAGTACAGTGTTACTTATGACAAGGGGTAACAGAACATTATGGAAATTCTGTACACACTCAAATCCCTGAACCCCACACCTATCCCTAACCCAAATTCACACTCTCATAACCTGATGCCTTTATCATGAGTGCAAGAATGTAACTTACTGGATGTGAGGAGGAACGCTTGACACAGCTTTCCCGAAAGAACAACTCGAGCAATTCTCGTGTTATCCGTCCGCTTCTTCCCGCAGATGGTCACGGCGTATCGGATAGAAACACAAACCAGCGCTCTTTTCCGCGAGTCACTGAACCGTTGCTGATCCGTGGGAGCGATGTTTCTCCTGCAGCAGGCGCTGTGCCCCCCCGCACTGGCTGGCACGCTGGCTGGCGGTGCGCGCCCACCTTTGGCTGCTGGGAGCCGGCGGGGCGGCGCTGCACGTGGTCTACAGCCTCTCCTACCCGGGCCGCATCTCCCTCCGCTACAAGATGCTCGCCTGGTCGTACAAGCAGGCACGCGCGGCACCGGCGGCGAAGTAGCTGACGAGCGCGCGCGCCCACAACGCGCTCAACTGCGCGGTGCGGTATCCCGCGATGGCCCCCCCGCGTGACTTTCTGGAACACCAGGGTAGAAGGGAGTCCTCCCCCCCCCTTTGCTGGCTTATCTTAACGCACTCCCATTACACACGAAGGAATAAATGCAAAGTCCACAAAGCCTTACTGCGAGGGGGGGGGTGCGAGCTGCGTTGCACACAACAACCTCTGCACATGTTATCCGAATTATATTATAGGTCCCTCGAGTTGTGAGCCGTGGACGCAAAAATCCCTGTTAGCCCCAAAATCTGTCCCCCCCCCCCGCACCACCCTGCACCACCGCGCAACCACCCTCGGCCACCACTGCCACCTTGCACCGCCAGGCCGTGTCGCACTCAGCTCCTCCGACGTGCGTCCCGTCCGCGCGTCGCGTGGCGTGTGCAGGTGCAGGAGGGGCGCGAGAGCTCGTGGGACGAGGAGGACGTGTGGCGCATGGAGGTGTACGTGTCGCTGGGCGTGCTGTCGCTGGGCGTGATCTCGCTGCTCGGCGTCGCGCACGTGCCCGCGGTGCGCGACTCGCTCACGGCCCGCGAGGCCGAGTACCTGCACGTAAGTCGGGTCGGTGGGGAGAAGCAGGTGGGGCTGGGGGGAGGGGAAGAGAAATGGCAACGACTGTGTATGTATATCTCATCTCATCTCAATGTCAGAAACCGCTTAGTCCCTGTACAGGGTCGCGGTGAGCCGGAGTTTATTCCGGCGGACACAGGGCGCAAGGCAGGGATATACTCACGATGGGGCGCCAGTCCATCACTGGGCACTGCGGGCAATTTAGTCTGCAAGCCATTAACCTATGCAGCAGCATGTTTTTGGGACTGTGGGAGGAAACTGGAGTGCCCGACGAAAACCCACGCGAACACGGGGAGAGAACTCGCAAACTCCACACAGAAAGGCACCCGAGCCGAGATTCTAACCCAGGACCTTTTTGCTGTGAGGCGACAGCACTACCCACTGGGCCACCGTGCCGCCCTGTGTATACGTACAGTATTATATACTGTACGAACACACTGAGGGTACTGGGTTTAAATACTTCATAAGCATTCGTTTAAACTGCCCAAAACCGAGGCTTCAATGTTTTGTTCCAGCTGTACTTATTACTTATTGATTACTCTTTTGGTAACTTTAATACTCTTTCAGCTTGAAATTGCAACTTTTTCATCAGAACCAATCGACCCTCATCATGATGTTGCAAAAATGTATTGCACAAGATCGCCTATAGGGTTGGCACTTTTATACTGTGACCAATCTCACATGGCTGTAATCCTGTGGGGGCATAAGGTACAGGCAGGGCAGCCATGTGCTTTACTGCACTGCCCTCTGCTGCCCTGCAGCGTCCCGTAGCAACCTGCTGCGCGGGGCCATCACCTGTCCAAGCACAACCCAGGCTAAGCGCAGCTTAGCTTCTGAGACGTGGCAAAGTTTGGATGCTTTGGTCAAAGTCGAGAGGTGAAAAGAGGCCGGTGCAGCCCGGTCGGGCATGCCGAGGAGAAGGCGGCCGAAACATTCTATACGGTATCGGTGGGAAGGGAGGGTTTCAATACAATGTACCAGTAAGACATTTAAGTTGTATTCACCCCTTGAGAGGGAGTGGGGGGGGGCAATGAGGAGGATAGGGTGCAGGGAAGTAGGGTGTGAGGCTCCAATTAGCCTGCTATGGATTGATGTGGCACAGAGACACATCATAGCAAGAAGGTCCTGGATTCGATTCCCAGCCCAGATGCCACTTTTCTGTGTGGAGCTTTTGTGTTCTTTCCATGTCTGCATGGGTTCTCCAATTTCCTCACACAGATCAAAAAACAGTCACTATTTGCCGGGTAATAATATTTGCATTTCTAAAGCGCCTTTCACTCTAGGATCACAAAGTACTTCACATAGCTGTGGAGAGAACAACATGTCAATAACTCATCAGAAAGATCAATAAAATAAAATAATGAATCTGAATCGATGAAGCTCATCAAGTAACAACAAAAAAGGAAAAAAATATAGAGGACATAGCATCGGGCAAATGTTGGCACCAGGTTACCACGTGGCTGTCTTCTCCATCTCTCCACAGTTCGTCGTGCCTTTGAGTCATTCTCTGTCACTTTGACAGTAAGCGAATACCGCACATGCAATAAGTGCTACGTTTTTATTATAATTATTATAAATATCACAGGACCATGAGAATTGGCAATGGCTTGTGGAAGCCGTTATCACAGCAGGTGAAGGGAATGAGAGCGGGCACTTGGGAACAAGGGCGGCACGGTGGCCCAGTGGTTAGCGCTGTCGCCTCACAGCAAGAAGGTCCCGGGTTCGAATCTCTCGGCTCGGGTGCCTTTCTGTGTGGAGTTTGCATGCTCTCCCCGTGTCCGTGTGGGTTTTCGCGGGTACTCCGGTTTCCTCCCACAGTCCAAAAGCATGCTCCTGGATAGGTTGATTGGCTCGCAGACTAAAATTGTCCCGCAATGCCCGGCGATGGACTGGCGTCCCGTCGTCGGGTGTATTCCTGCCTTACGCCCTGTGTTTCTGGGATAGGCTCCGGCTCACCGTGGCCCTATATAGGATTAAGCGGTTTCAGATAATGAGATGAGGCTTGGGAACAATCTGCCTTCCACTGCCCAGTATTTGCTACTCGGGATTGTGCGAGCACGGCCATTGGTGCAGCCGTAGCTTGTGCAGGCGGGGGCAGCTGCACCAACAACGCTTTCCAGAGAGATCCAGGCACCAGGTTATGAAAAGGGGGCTGGTTTGAACAGAGCTGCCCATTTAATTCATTACACCCAGCGCCCGTGCCAACCACACCACGCGACTGGGCATACCGTTCGCCGCAGATCTGCATTATGAGCGAAATGCTGTCAAGCTGAAAGCTTAACAGTGATCAATGGACGGTGTGAGATTGTCTAGCGGTGGTGTGACATGATGGGAAGAAGAAGGCACGAGGCGTGAGATGAACATGTGAGAATAAGTCTTTAAGGAACCCATGACATTACGACATGCAAGTGTTGGGAATGGTGTGTTTGTCTCTTAGACCCAAAGCAACTTTTTAAAAAAATCTCCAGTGACTTAATTAACGAAGTCTCTTTCCTTGAGGCTGTGGTTTCAGTTTGCCAACCGTTTATTTTTTTAGGTCACCAGATCTCAACGGATTTTCGCCCTCCCAAGTGGTTCAACTTGGAGTGTGGCTGTGCACATATAGCCCTACTCTCACACCTGGGTAAATTTTGTGCATGTATTGAAAGTGTACCCCTCTCTACCAGAGGTGATGGTAAGCCAGCACAGTCCGGTACGCCAATACCGGTAGGCAAATGGCTGAAGCAGTTGACACAGTAGAAGTGGGAAGGAGGGTTTGCGGTACGACCATACAGGAAATGAATATAAATTTTTTTCACACCCAGTTGGTGTAGCGTGATTGACATGGGCACTAGCGCTATGACTTAATTTGCAGTACCCCTCATCTCCCCCCCACCGTCGTGTTCTATCCCTGTTCCCTCTAACCTCTCGTCCCCAGTGGATCTACGCATTGTCGTGTCTCGTGAGCAGTTCAGGTGTACCTGTCCTCCAATCGCAGCCACTCGACTGCAAAATTGAATATCGTGTCCTAATCTCAATTCCCATCAATCTGCCACCATAGCAGGCAAACACCTATGTTGGCCCCCTTGCCGAAAGCTGGCACCGCCCGTATCCCAAGCTAACCGCCAGTGCTTTTCCCCCTCTACTTAGTTGCCTAGTGCCTTGGCCCTTCCAATCACAAGTCGTCGGCGCAGTTGCATCACCTGTGCTCTGAATAGCGATGCTGCCGTCTCCAACCCTCACCTTCATCGCTGCTGTCTTCCCCGTGCCAGGACCGGTTGGGCCCTCTGGGCCTTCTGCTGAGCGCGGCACACACGGCCGTATACGGGTGGCGCCGCTGGCTGGACGCGGCCTCCTACGTTTGGTGGTTACCACCTGTCTTCTTGCTCGCCCTGCTGGTGCCCTGCTGCACCCTGCTCGGCATGGCTCTCACCACTTCTCCCTGCCGGTGCCATCGCCCTGTCCTCTGCCACGGGGACCTGGTGGATGAGGAGGAGGAAGAGAAGGAGGAGGATGAGAGGAAGGACCAGGGACATTTTCACAAGGACCAAGCAATAAGGATGGAGATGGTGACGGCGTTTTAACTAAGTTGACCTAAGACCAAATAATCCAGACTTTGCTGGGTCTCGAAAGCTAAGCAGGCTGGGACCTGGGTCGTGCTTTGGTGGGTGGCAGCCCTGCACAACAGGTTGTTATAGGCTGCTGCAGGGCAGCAGAGGGCAGTGCAGCAAAGCAGATGGTACATTTATGCTCTCATAGAATTACAGCTGTACAAAATTGGTCACATTACCACCTGTAATCCATGCAACATGGGGGTGGCCCTCATCCAATAGTAGATTGACCAAAGGGCTACTCATGTACAACAGATCCACAGACTCAAAACGATACATTTATAAATCAAAAGACTCAAATACCCTTGAACCACACAGCATCCCATACACCCATACATGGATTCTCACACTCACTGACCCCTCGTCAAATATACACCCACTGAATTACATAGAGTACCATAGACTCATATATTGATCCATATATATTATTTACATATAGACCCATAGCCGTACAAGCCTTAGAGACCTATAGATTCACAGACACCCACTGAGAAGCTGGAATGCTGAGGAATAATAATAATTGCAGGAAGTGATGTCGTCTGCGCTTCCTATAGTGGATATGCAGAGCGCACGCAGTTCCCCCAAGAGTATTAGTAGATTGCTTTTATTAGAGGAAAGTGTGAGGTGGTGGTGCCAGCTTGTGAAATGTTAAATATATACAATGAGTGCAGCATAGGGTTAGAATTTTAAGATATATTCATAATCTTTCTCAGATACCGTTTAATGCCTTGGAGGATCATGGTGAAGCCTGAGCATATCAGGGTGAAAATAATAATAATAATACATTTTATTTAAAGGCGCCGTTCTGGGCACTCAAGGACACCGTACATAATTAAACCACATTAAAAAGATGCAACAATAAAAATAATATATAAATATAAAAACAATTCATATAAAAACAATTCAACTAGACAGAGCAATTTGCATCAGATTGAATAAGCAGTTTTAAACAGA
>JAZEWT010000003.1:38270797-38286158 GCA_036362905.1 Mordacia mordax
GGTTTGGTGGTGAGGTAGAGCTGGGTGTCATCAGCGTAGCAGTGGAAGTGAATGTTAAATTTGCGGAAGATATTGCCGAGGGGAAGCAGGTAGATGATGAATCAGGGCCACACCCAGGATTGGACGCCAGTGCATCACAGGGTATTAGGCACAATTTAGCCATTAGGCCAATTAACTTAGGCAGCATGTCTTTAAACTGTTGGAGGATACAGGAGTACCTGGCAAATGCCCACGTGGATTGGTGGAAAATATGCAAACGTCACACAGAAAAACAGAACCCGAGCTGGGAATCGAACCCAGGGACTTCTTGCTGTGAGGTGGCAGTGCTACTCACTGCCCCACCGTGCTACCCTATTGTAAGACATAATTTATATAATTTTGTTCGGCGGTCAGCTGTTTGGAAATTTGCATGAAATACATTATTATCGGTCTGCGAGTTGCCTGGTGTAAAACGCGAATGTTTCCCCGCAGAGCAGCGCGTCGCACATGTGATGCGCACGAACTCTACTACGGTTCGTTTTCTGTCCGTGACTCACTGCAATATTCGTACATGGCCTTTTTCACGAACAATATCTACAACGTAATGGAAATGAACTTTTTACATATCAGGCTGCTGGTTGCATGCAGCAGTAGACATTTTTTTTTGTCGTGACAGTGACGTAAATGCTCTTATCGCGGAAAGAAACCAGCGACCTATGAGGTCGGTGAGAAGTTGTATACGACAATTGACCTTTGCGGCCAAAAATAATCCCATGAATTTTGGAAATTTTGCGTTACGCATTCCCTCGCTGTACTGCTAACGGCTGAGCTGTGGAGATGGCCAGGGTGCTTTAACCTGAGACGTGCTCACGGCTAAAGAGGGCTGTATTCGGGATTTGATGCTGTGTGCCACGATTGTTTCTGCTCTCGAATACGGCTGTCAGTTTGAAACATTAACTACCAAAGCGAGTTGGCACAGTGCATAGTGCACACGGGCCATCTGGGTTTGAGTCCCATATCCGAACTGGTCCTGGATGAACCCTGCCTTTACCCATTTGTACTGATCAGTGTGGTGAAGTATGGTTACAGAATGGACGATATGGGGAGGCTTTCATCCAGCTGTAGCTTGCCAAAGAGCCATACCGTATTCACAACACGTCACCAAAGCTACAACAAACATGGCAATACTGTACCTTCTATAACAAGAACCACCAGGCTTCAAACCTGGGTGTTTTAGATTACCGGACACTGTATAAAGTCTTATTCCCCATCAGCTCTTCTCTCAGGTACTGCAGTTATGCCAAAAATAAAGCAGACACCCGTGGACAGCAGCGAAATGCAAGACCCTGCTGAAAAGTCATGAGATTTCGTGAAGGTCTCCTGTATATTACATTACTCTTACAGACTTACACGGGCGGCGCGGTGGCGCAGTGGTTAGCGCTGACGCCTCACAGCAAGAAGGTCCCGGGTTCGAGTCTCTCGGCTCCGGTGCCTTTCTGTGTGGAGTTTGCATGCTCTCCCCGTCGCCGCGTGGGTTTTCGCCGGGTACTCCGGTTTCCTCCCACAGTCCAAAAGCATGCTCCTGGATAGGTTGATTGGCTTGCAGACTAAATTTGTCCCGCAATGCCCGGCGATGGACTGGCGTCCCGTCGTCGGGTGTATTCCTGCCTTGCGCCCTGTGTTTCCGGGATAGGCTCCGGCTTCACCGTGACCCTATATGGGATTAAGCGGTTTCAGATAATGAGGTGAGAATGAGATGAGACTTACACATTATGGGCGAACAAAAGCGTCAACATGTGTAGGTGTTATCGAAAACCTCCACATACCGACGCTTAATTTAAATGCACAGTCATACACCATCACTTGACAACATGTGACTTGAATAAAATAATAAAAATGTGAGATTTACATTTTAATGATTTGAGTCATAAATACGTGTTTTTCTAATGTTTTGTAAAAGGAACAACTATCAGTTATCACTTAATATCAGTATGGTTTAAAGGTTTTCATTAAAGGAAAATATTATTGCAGTCTTATACGGTCAGTGTTTGGCCACCCGCTTTAAGTCTATCCCTAAATTGATTTTCTCATCTCACCTCATTATCTGAAACCGCTTAATCCTATATAGGGTTACGGTGAAGCCGGAGCCTATCCCGGAAACACAGGGCGTAAGGCAGGAATACACCCGACGACGGGACGCCGGTCCATCGCCGGGCATTGCGGGACAATTTTAGTCTGCGAGGCAATCAACCTATCCAGGAGCATGCTTTTGGACTGTGGGAGGAAACCGGAGTACCCGGCGAAAACCCACGCGGACACGGGGAGAGCATGCGAACTCCACACAGAAAGGCACCGGAGCCGAGAGACTCGAACCCGGGACCTTCTTGCTGTGAGGCGTCAGCGCTAACCACTGCGCCACCGCGCCGCCCTAAATTGATTTTGTGTTCAAAAAAATTATTTTCTACTTTTGAGTGCGGTAAAAGCGGGTCATTAAAAAAATTATTTTTTATCCTATTTTATACTTTTTTATAGCCCTTTGACATTTATCGTTTGCGTGTCAGGTCATTGGAAGGACTTCATCTTGAGGCATTAGATTGCGCTAAACTCACAAACAAAAACGTTTTCAACCACGAAGCTCTCAAGGAAATGCAGCGTTTGCGAGCTCTTCCTGATTACAAGTTAAACTGATCGCTTGTCAAAAGTTTACTTAGTGTACTTCTCATCAACTTTAAGTATACATCAAGCAATAAATGGCTAAACTAAAAAAAGTAGAAAACGTTATCTTAATTGCCCTTTGTGTTCACTTTATATCGTATTCAATATACTTACCTTAATTAAGTTAAGCATATTATTCGTAAGTGATCCTTTTTTAACACAGTTTAATGTTAAGTTCCCAATAACCGTTATAAATAGTAATTTGCAAGGATCTTTTGTATGTCGGGCCCAGGATCGGCTTGTCATCGGTCTTCAAAATTTTCACTAGATTGCATTGTCATCCGAGTTATGTCTGCGTGCAAAATTTCATCTCTCTAGCTTTTTCGGAAATGCGTTAATTTTGTGCTCAAAGATTCTAACCATTACACGCATCCCCCAATGTAAGTTAAGTAAAAGCGGCAAAAAATAACCTGAACAGTACAAAGGGTGAAAATGCAATGTGATTAAAACTATCAAACTACCATACATTGCCGGAGTAACTGATAATTTAGCTAGATTTCTAGAAAAACAAATTAAAGTGAGATTTGACACATTACAAAAATAGAGTGACTTTTAACTAGTACCAAAGATAAACTACCAAAAACGTCGCGAGGTGGAGAGAGGAAGCGAACGACGCGGCTGTCCCGAGAGCAGCTTTTCGAAGCAATCATGCAATTATTATTATTAAATTCAGAAATAATTGCATTTATAGAGCACTTTTCACCCTAGGGTCACAAAGCACTGCATAAAGCTGCGGAGAGAATGGCACATCAACAAAGAGATAAGAACGGCAAATCAGCAATAACGTTTTTTTTACACATACGAGCTGTGGAGAGAACGTCATGTCAACAACATCAGGACAGTTCAGCTGAAAGTTAAGTAGCAATAAATCGTGGAAGGACATAAAATAGGCGATTAAAAAATTCTGCAACAAATAAGGAAGCAATATATGTTCCCAAGCAGGCGCAGGTCGGAAGAGAGCCATCATCCCGGCACGACTACACTGAGCCACAACGGTCCTAGGCGGAGGACTTAAAAACATTACAGAACAAGCGAGTCTTGAGACGACATTGGAAGATGCGAAAGGACTGAGCTGATAAAACCTCTAGAGGGAGGGAATTCCAGAGTCTGGGAGTAGCGCGCGAGAAGGCTCTGTCACCCATCCAATTTCGGTGCGACCTGGGCACATGCAGCAAGCCCGTATTGGAAGATCAAAGTTATCGTGTGGAGGAGAGTGCCTAAAGTAGGTCACGGATGTATGTCAAAGCAGTTACATATATCTTAAACGTTAATACAGTTTCGTTATATAATTTTAAAAAATGCATTTATAGGGCGTCTTTCACCCGTTGCACAGAGCTACGGAGAAAGTACTGGTGTTCTGCAGATCGGCTGTGAATTACGTGTCCCTGCTGATGACGTCACCACCAATAAATGCATCGTCTCTCTCGCCCCACTCACCACCCATAACACTTATGTCGTAGAGAATATAAAAGGAATATTCATCTCATTGTCTGAAACCGCTTAGTCCTATACAGGGTCACGGTGAAGCCGGAGACTATCCCGGCAGACACAGGGCGCAAGGCAAGGATATACCGACGATGGGACGCCAGTCCATCGCCGGACACTGCGGGGCAATTTAGCCTGCGAGCCAATTAACCTATGTAGCAGCATGCTTTTTGGACTGTGGGAGGAAACCGGAATGCCCGGCGAAAACCCACGCGGACACGGGGAGAGCATGCAAATTCCACACAGAAAGGCACCCGAGCCGAGAGATTCGAACCCGGGACCTTCTTGCTGTGAGGCGTCAGCGCTAACCACTGGGCCACCGCGCCGCCCAGTCACGAAAGCCTTCGAATTAAAAGTCACTTGTACGACAAAAGCATTAGGTTTTGTTGACGAGAACCACACAATGTCGTAGGACCCTGTCTCTGGAAGGTCTTGCTGTTACATTAGGATTTTAAGCGACAACCACGGGAAGAAGGGAGTCTCACCCCGTCCGTGTGGTGATCCACCAACCCTCGCTGCTGCCTCCACAGTAGCGCTGGGCTCTGCAGCCACGTGCTTTGCAGATGTCGCCGCGCGGCAGCCGCTGATCTCTCGGCGTTCCAGGGAACATCATTTAACACTGTCATGTAATCGGTATCATGATGTCATATCAACCTTTGTTATACGTTAATGGAGTTTATCCTCAGGCGTTCTGAGAACGCGTTCTGAGAATGCCTGACCACGCCTTCAACATGGGAGGCGAAACGTCCTGAAGGAGAGAGGAGGAGCGCTCGATACGTCTCTCCCGGAAGAACAACTCTGGAAAGCAGTCATCATGCATTGAACCCTGAACTTCTCATCAGTACACAACTGGAAAAATTTGAATAATTTCCATTATTATATAATTAGCACGATCGATACGGGGAATATCGTTATGGAACTTGCGTGTGAGGCGTATTTTTATATTTACTGGCATGAATATTCCACAATTGCCATTGTCATATCTTACCTATATGGCTTCATGACACGTCACGTGTGTGCTTCTTGAAAGAGCTGTTATCCGAAACGTCTCTTAAAATATTTCTCATCCTTTTCAAGGCCCCAATGTTGTCGTTGACACGGCGGAATCGTGTTTCATTAATTGTGCTTGTGCCCATCGTGCCAACCCAGCGGGCGCATCATCACCACCAGAATCTGTGCTGGAGACCCGCGCACACAAACATGCGCTGCGCGCTCGCCGGTATTGAATAATACAACAATAATAGAGCAATATATATATATATATACCGCATGAAGTTTCTGTGTGACAGAGGCAGTATATCAGTCAGCAATGACCTTGCTTGTGCCAGATTTGAAATAAACCCGCATGAATCCCTTACCCTTCCCCATTCAGATGCGTATTAAAAAAACGTACGCACATACGTGCACACACACGCGCAAAGATGAACGTGCCCTGTACAGCCGTACACAGACTGTTGGGACAAACCCACTGCGCTCGTGAGCAGCAAGGAACCTGGGAAGGCGGGGACCGTGGACGAGGCGTTGATGTGGCGAGAAACACGCCCGTCCGCCTTTGTCTCCCTCGTGGTCGACGGTAACACACACCCCGCCAGTACTCATTTATGATCCGAGTAGACCCAGGAGGTGTCCCGGAACCGGTTCAGGCCGGGTTCATAGCGCTCGCTGTGACGCTAACCACTGCGCCACCAATCCTTCCACACGGACGGGAAAATCACAGACACACGGGAAATCGGACATGCACACACGCGCACAAAGCATTGACATACACATAAGCACAGAAGCACGCACATTAATCACAAACATGCAGGAAAGTGGACAAATATTCTGTACGTAGACTGTTCATCAGACTGTTGAGGCAAGTCTTGTTAGCGGTCTTTTTTCATCTTCTCTGTGGTGACGTTTGCATACCACACAGGGTATTCATTTACGGCTGAGTGGATCTAGCGGAGACACAGTTCAGAGATTCTTGTCACTTATTGTGTACAGATGCTGTGTTCGTAAACCCGACGCGCTTATCGCTGCACTACCGCTCCCCACGCACTCACATGCACGCAATACGGGCACTCACGCATGCAGAGATCCCCTATAGACTTCGCAGCGCTGCTCGCGAACACCGATGAAGGCCAGCATGGCATACGAGGAGTTGAGTAGCCAGCACAACGCTCGGCCGGCCTTTGTCTCCGTCGTGGCGAAGCTTTACCTCGCCAGGCTGAGTTGACCTCGGGGGCGCCCAGGACCGTTTCAAAAAAATCGTTGCTGGTGTTGGTGGCCGTGAGCAGGAATCAAGCTCCGGGGGATGCGGATTCGTTTGGTAGCGCGTGAACCACAACACCCCTCGCCTCCCGCACCCACACGCAGCACACATCACCTCGCTGCTGCCCGGCGGCGTGAGCGTGGCTGCCCGCCCGGAATGCGTGCCAGCCGCTCCAATTTGTTACACGGCGCCCCGGAGAGAGAGAGAGAGCGGGCAATTAATTGTGAAGACGAGCTGAGGAAGATGGGGCGGGGAGGGATGGGAGTTGGTGGGTTGCCTGTGGGCTTGTGGATGCTTCATTAGTGGAGCATGGGGAGGTGGGGGAAATGTGTAGCGACAGCAGGAGGAGGAGGAGGTGGTGAGAGCGAGTTCCTGGAAGAGAGCGCGCGGAGGAGATACAGGGACGTGATGCTCGAGAAGCGAGGAGCGCAGCGCTGGATACGCACCTCGCTCGACCGAGTGACTTCCAGCGCTAAGCCACCCCGTGTGGACGTGACCTATTGACCTCCCGACCTGCTCACCACAGCGCATGAGCGAGAAGGCGAAAGAAGCGCCCAGGAGAGAGGTCTAGGAGAGGACGCGGAAGGAGCTGGAGGAGCGGGTGGGTGGTTAGGGGGTGGCACGAGAACACACGGGAACCCCTATACCGAGGCGCGGCTCCACCGCTGCGACGGGGGTTCGTGACTTCGACTTTGAGAACGGGTTAACCGGTCGAGAGGAAACAGCTCAAAGACCATGTGCGCGTGGAGTCTGCGTTTCTGGCGTCTCATCGGACTGCCATTCTTCTTGCTGCCCTTCTTTCTCCTACAGTTGCTGCACGTGAGTGACCTAGATGTGCTGACCCCTGTGCTAGACCACTCTGTGCCACCGGCGCTCGTAATCGGTTTTGACCATAGATCAACACCAGGTGATTGGAGGGATAGGGGTGATCGCCGGCCGTCAGGCCAAGCGACGGTCACGTCAGTGCTTTTGAATCAATGTGTGCGTCAGTGTATGGGGGTTGTTCATAATGCCCTTCCATTGGAGATTCGTTCAGTTGAGTCCCTGGACATCTTCAAATCTCGTCTCAAGACTCACATATTCCGTCAGGCTTTCAAGCCCTCTGGCTAGGACTGTTGATGCGGCTCAATGTTGTCATGCTGGGATGATGGCTTTCTGCCGACCTGCGCTTGCTCGGGAACATTTATTCCTTCATTTTTGCGAAAAAAATCATATTTTTTTTCTCCACTTGCTTTATGCCCTATAATTTATTGCGATTTGACTTTCAGGTTGAACTGTCCTGATGTTGTTGTTGACATGCTCGGATTTGCAAAAAAACCCAACACAAACGTTATTGTTGCTGATTTTCCGTTCTGTTGAAATGCCGTTCTCTCCGCAGCTCTGTGCAGCGCTTTGTGACATTCGGGTGAAAAGCGCTCTATAAGTGCATTTATTTTTATTATCATTGAATTTCGCCTAGGATTCAATGGTCACGAAGATCGCACACGCTCGCGGCCGTGATGCGTGGGAGCGAAAAACAGCGTCGATATTCAATAGAATCTTGTGCGTGCGAGGGTCATGAGAAGACTAAATTAAAAAATCAAGCTGCTTATAGGTCGTAGCTAAACAGGTGTAAATATGAATGAGACGATCGTTACAAATGTACATCAGCACATTTAATTTTTTATTTGTACAACACACCTCTCAAAAACCGAGGCAGCACAGCCCTTAAAGCCTCATCGGCTCCCTTACCGCCAGCCGGCCCGCCCGCTGGCGTTCCCTCGTGGTCCCGGTGGCGTGCGCGACGCAACAGAGACGCCCTTCTCACTCCACGCCTCACACGCAGCGGCCACTCCAGCGAGTGGACGGGAGACTTCTGTATTTCCAGTTCTTTGTTAACACACACTATTTACTGTCCTGATGTTGTTGTTGACATGCCGTTCTCTCCACAGTTTCGGATTAATAAAAAACACACACATTTTGTATTGTTGCTGATTTTTCCATTCTTGTCGTTCTTGTTGAGGTGCCATTCTCTCCGCAGCTCCGTGCAGCGCTTTGTGATCCTCGGGTGAAAAGCGCTCTAGAAATGCAATTATTATTATTATATGTTAATCGTAACCCTCGGGTGAAAAGCGCTCTAGAAGTGCAATTATCATTATTAATCCGGCCCTGGGTGAGGTGGAGGGATGCAGTGGGCGTTCATGGTCAGCCACTAGAGCAGGTGTCAGCCCTGGATTGTACTGCCGATGGGAGTCCAGGTCAGTGTCTAAGAAGACTCTTCTCCAGGTTTTCTGGGTGGCATGCGGACCCAGGTGCAGTTAGCGGCGAGGCCAGACACGCAAGAGCGCAGCGGCGCCTCTTCTGCACGCTGATCATGATTAATTCAAACGTTAACCGCAGCGCTTGCTTGCCGCTCCTGGAGATAGGGATTACTGGTCTCATGGGCTCTCAGCTCATTATGAAAGGCTTCTCCGTGTTTATATTTTTATAATATATAAGTGCATGTAACCATGTACACACAAGTTGTGAGGTGTATTACACATAACGATTATTGGCGTTTTTAAAGACCCTTTCACCCAGAGGTTGCAAAGCCATGTGATAACCTAAGATTGAAAAACACAGTGAGTGCGCAGACAGTGATTTTGAACGAAGAACACAAGCACACAGGCTAACAATCACTGCTAACGATAAAACCCTATAAGTAGTCATAACATTTAATGATATAGATATTTTAAAGACCAAATGAGAAACGTCATAGGCTTTTAGGAGCAGGTTTGAGTCCTTAGGGCGGCGCGGTAGCGCAGTGAGTAGCGCTGCTGCCTCACAGCAAGAAGTCCCAGGTCCGGTTCCCGCCTCGGGTGCCTTGCTGTGTGGAGTGTCCACGTGGGTTTTTTCCGGGCACTCCGGTTTCCTCCCACAGTCCAAAGACACGCTGCCCCAACAAAAATATCCTGCGATGTACTGGCGTTACATGCTGGGTTATAGCCCCGCCTTGCGCCCCAAGTCTGCTGGGATAGGCTCCGACCCCCCGCGACTCTATTTAGGATTAAATGGGTATTGATACTGGACTGTGAGTCTTGAGGAGAGATCTGAACGAACCGTTCGATTCGACCCATCTGAGTTCCTGTAAAAATGTCCGTGTCCAGTCGACCTACTGCTGGATGATGAACCCCCCCCCCCTGCATGATTCATATTACATATTTCAGGATCTAAGGGCGCTTGAGTGAGCCTGGATTTTAGGAACCCAATAACATTGTGTTTGACAGAATAATGTCGGCTGAGTGATGACAATCCATGATGAGGTTTTGTTACCGACAAACGCTGATGGTGATGGTCGGATACTTGACATAAAATGGAGATGGATAATGACTGATTCATGATTAATGGTTGACGGGTGATGGTGGTTATGGATGGATGAATGAATGATCGTATGCTGATAATGATGATGGATAATGATGAGTAGTGATAAAAGGATGACAATCGTGATGATTGATGAATTACGATGAAAAGGATTGATGGGTAATAATTGTCGACAGGTTGTTAGTTGGTGATGATGGATGACGTTTAATGTTGCTTGATGATAATGGTTGACGATTATTAATGAATGTTAATTATGTGTATGATAATAGTCGCGTTGTTGTACCTACACAGACGAGGATCTGTGTGAATTCAAGTCCCGAATCCGCGGGTTCCCGACACGCTTCCTGGGCCTCCCAGCCCACTGGAGACCCTGCCCTAAGCCCGGCTTGGCGAGAGGCACACGGGGACCCCGGCGGCTCTTGTGCGGGTGGGGCGCTCCTGTTACTGACATCATCAGCATCATCCACAGCAGTAACACAAGAACAATCATCATCATCCTCATCCGTAACGGCTGCAATTCGACCAGTGGCAGAATCAGGAGATGGACCACCACGAGTATCACCGCCACTATCCTCTGCACTGGGTCACGCACTCTCCTCTCCTTCAGATCTCTCCCCGACGCGGCCGCGGCGTCTCCGAGCAGCTGTAGACGCGCACTGGCGCGGCCAGGGCACCGGCGTCGGACCCGGCCTCGGGGCCGCTCCCGGGCCGGGCGGGCGGCCTCGCAAGATGTTCGGCTGGGGTGACTTCAGCGCCAGCGTGCGAACGGCCCGTCTCCATGTGCTCATCACGGCGAAGATGGTGGACCACGGTAACGGCTCTGTGAGCGTGCACTTTCGGCACAATGCCACGGGGCGAGAGGGCAGCATGTCCGTGAGCCTCGGGCCGCCCGGTACGCCGCTGCACTTCGCACCACACACACCCTCCGCGAGCCAGGAGACGCGGTCCCATCAGCAGCAGCGGTACCGCCAGCGGCAGCAACAAGATGAACAGCACCAAAAACAGCTGCAGCAGCACGACCACAACTATCAGCAGCAGCAGCAGTGGAATGAGAAGCGGCTGCAACAGGAGCAGAATGAGCAGACCTATCAGCGTAACGAGCAGCAGGTGCCACACCAGAGGCAGAATCAGCAGCAGCTCCATCAGCGCGACGTGAAACACCAGCAGCAGCAACAGCATCGGCATCAGCAGGAACACCACCAAAATCATCAGCAGCAGCGGCATCACCAAAACGACCAGGGCCAGCACTATCATCCACAGCATCAGCACTACCAGGAGCAGCATCGGCAGCAGCAACGTCCGCGAGAGCAGCAAGAGGCTGAGTTGAAGGAGTCCAGGGACCCCGGGACTTTCCACTGTCGCGTTGAGTACGAGAAAGTGGATCGAGCGCTCAAGAGCGCACCGTGCGCCGAGCAGCGCGGCACGGCCCAGGCCGGATCGAGCCGTGGCCCTGGTGGTCCTGTTCACAGTTCACCAGGTGCGAGTCTGAATCCTGGCGTGGGTACCGGGCCGGGCGGCTCGTGCTACCGCGAGCAGGTTCAGAGCCACGTGTCGTGGATTTGCTCAAAGCCGTTCAGCGCCTTCTGCATCTACATCGCGTTCCAGGGCGCTGACTACCGGCTGGCACACAAAGTGTGCCCGGACCTGCACGCCGCGCGTACCCACCCCAGCGGATGAGGGACCTGGGCGGGTGGTGGATGCGTGAGGATGGACGAGAAGGGAGGGCGAGCACACGTCCTGAAATAAAATCACACGCGCATCTCACTGAAACCACAGTACACACTGTTTTGATGTAGATTTTCAAGGCTCAATGAGAGCCGCTCTACGGGGTAACCGTGTCGAGTGTTCCTCCTCTTTCCGTCGGGACGTTTTTCCCTCCCATATCACATGGCTAGCCCGATGATGCCTCCACCGTGGGAGGCGACAAATTGCGGAGGAGCAACGCTCGAGACGAATTTCCCGAAATAGCTCTTAAGAGCAATTCTCAGAGTACGTTCTTTGGACGGGACTGCAATGCAGATGCAAGTATTTTTTTTGAACACCCCGGGAAGTTTTCCACAGAACTTCACGCGCACTTCACCGAGACCACAGGCACTTCTCTGAAAACACCACGGCCTCAGTGGTAGCGCCGCACGCACTGCTGTACCCGCTCGTGATCCGCCGGTCGCCACGCAGCCGCCGCATATGGTCATCGCTTGACGTTTGCCGCATTGACAGACATAGCGGCGAGTGTGGATTGGAAGTCGTCGTGGAATTTTTATTTTACATTTGTTTGCTAAATGTAATCATTTTTGCTGTAGGCGTTATGTCACTAGAGTGATACGTGTTCTTATGGAGGTTTTCGCGAAGAACAGCTATGGAGAGTAACTCTAATAAGTTGTCAGTATTATCTAGCGCTTGAGAACAGACCCGCGGAATGAAACTTCAGAAGTACATCTGACAGCTCTGCACGTTGTTATTTAAAAATAAACTCATCATTGGCAATGTACGTTCCCATACGGGCTTGCCACTCGGATACGTTTATGGCATGGCAGTCATTTAAAATTACGTGAAATCCCACATTTTAACATGCCAACTTAATGTTATGATGTAGGTTTTTCACGGCTCAATGCATGCTGATTGCTTCGAAAAGCTGCTCTCTCGGGACAGCCTCGTCGTTCGCTTCCTCTCCCCACCTCGCGACGTTTCGCCTCACACAGTAGAGACATCCTCAGGCGCAGTATACGCACCTGAGGATGCCTCTAAGTACACTGCGCCTGAGGATGCCTCTAACGTGTGAGGCGAAACGTCGCGAGGAGAAGAGAGGAAGCGAACGACGCGGCTGTCCCGAGAGAGCAGCTTTTCGAAGCAATCATCATGCCGACTTAGTTGTGAATTTATAACTGACTTTGAGACCATTAACTCCTTATGCTCGAACACATCCTGTATTCGAACCCGGGTTTCGGAGTTCGCGGCTCAGAGCATTGAGCCTCTGGGCTGCATCTAATTATACTTCGGACCCATGCGTGCGCGTTGCGCATAGGAAATCCAGCATTTCATCAATGTAAACTCGCTGCCCTTATAATAAGTATGAAAATTGCATTTTTATAGCGCTTTTAACCCGAAGGTCACAAAGCGATGCACAGAGCTGCGGAGAGAATGGCCCGCCAACAACAACGACATTAGAACGGAAAATCAGCAACAATAATATTTTGTTGTTGTGGTTTTAATATACACATCGCTGCAGAGCAACATGCAAAATATATCATAGTTACTGAGTCTCAAGACCTCCTTCTCGTGAGGGTTCTGCTTGGAATGTTCGGAGAACTGCCGAGCAGTTATCGAGTTTGCAGGCAGCGCATCTGCTCCGGGGCCCGCGGAGGGGCCCAGGCGCTAAGCTACGACGAGGAGGGGTTTGGACAGAGGAAGCCTCCCCCCCCCGAGACCACGCGGTCAGTGACACGCGCACTTCGCTGCTGGAGGATGCGAATAACTTCCCTTGCATTGTTGTTGACGTTCCGTTCTCTCCACAGCTCTGTGCAACCCTCGGGTGAAAGGCGCTCTCAAATGCAATTATTATTATTATTGTTACATTGTTTTCGTGTGAAAATGGAGCGCCGTGTCTAGAGAAACGCCAGACATGCGACACAGAACTCTCGTAAAACTCGTTGTTACAAATAACCTGCAACCTACTTGCTGTACTGATATAAATTGGAGAGAGATTTAAAGGTGGGAGTATCTCTGATAGTCGACACAAGGGCTGTGTAATAACTGCATTTTAAAATATGTGAATATGTGTAATTTTACATGACTATACCACACACGTGGTACGTGAGTGTTTGCATCATTGTGTGTATGTATGGTTGTGTGTGTGTGTGAGTGCAGTACATGGTTCTACTTGTGTTTGTGAAGGAATTGTTGTGTTTCGTCATTCATTCATGCGCAGTTCCTGCTTAATCCAGTAGAGGACCAAGGTGAGACGCCGCCTATCCTGTCAGACACAGGGCGCAGGGAAGGGCTATATCCAGGATGGTTCGCCAGTCCATCGCAGGGCATCGGGGGAATATATTCAGGTCAACCAGGAGAGCAGCGTTCATTTGTATTGTGGGAGGAAGTCGGAGCAACCTGGCGAAATCTCACGCAGAAATGGGGAGAAGGTAAACATTCCACACGGGAAAGGCACCCAAGCCGGGACCCGACCTCAGGTCCTTCTCACTGTTGTCCTACGTGATCAGACAGTTACACAACGGATTAAAACAAAACTGTGATGTTTCTGTCGCCGACAAGATGCACAGTATTTAACCTGTAAAATAATGTTGGTTAGTTGCTGTTCTTATGCCGTTGTTGTTGCTGACATGCCGTTCTCTTCGCAGCTCTGTGCAGCGCTTTGTGACCCTCAGGTGAAAAGCGCGCTTGAGGTGCAATTATTGTTATTATTGTGTGTGTGTAGCAGTGTGTGTGATTAGGTGTATGTGGATGTGAACTGCGCTACAAACCTAACGACCCGAATTCCCGCTCACCACCAGAATTGGTAACACATATACACCGGTCCTTGACATCTGTTAGGTCGACTCAGCTTAAAATGGGCATGGGTGCTGTCTGTAAATATCAGCACTGGATAGACAAATACTGCCGGTCGTCATATTACCACCCACCCCCTTGTGTACCAAGACTGCATTGATAGGTGCTCGCTAAGAGCATCTGGCTCAGCGATCTGTTGAGGTTACACCGGGGATCTTTATCTTTGTATATACAGTATGTATATATGTACCAGTTGTGCTTTTTGAGCACAGGTTTCACTTCAATGTCACATGGGGCTGATCGGATGTTAAAACGATATATTTAGACTTCGTTTGGAAGGATAGATATGTGAAGGACGCGTTTTTTGCTAAGCGATTGTGTCAGTTTAATTATCTCAACAACAGCGCTGATGATGGGTCTTGATGTTTGCACGGCTCGATGTGTAATTTTTCTTAAGGGCTGCTATTTTGGGGGTAGCCGAGTCGGAAGTCCCTTCTCTATCCTTCGCGGCGTCTTGCCTCCCACTTTGGAGGCAAAGGAGAGAGGAGAAACGCTCGACAAGGCCATTCCGACAGAGCGGCTCTTGAGAGCGCGGTGGGTCTGTCATGAGCAAACATGAGGTGGCGTGTCGCCATCTGGTGGACGTGGGGGTTGCACAACATGTACTAAAATATGCTTGTGTGAGCATCATTGTGTCTCATCTGCGTAATAAATGTGGGGAGCGGTGGTGTAGCGATTAGGGCGCTGCGCTACGATCCCCAGCTCCCCGAGTTCGATTCGCGCTCACCGTCAACACCAGTGAAGATTTTCTGAAACGTGTTTAGGGCTCCCCTAGGTCGTCTCAGCCTCAAATAAGTACCTGGTGCAGTTTGTAAATATTGCAAATAGGGAAACAAAGGCGGCCGGGCGTGGTGCTGGCCATCCACCCCCTCCTGTGCCGTGCTGGCTTTTATGAATGCTCAACAGCATTTAACCCTACAGTACGTTAAGGCTATACAGTGGATGTTTGTGAAAGATCGCTGTGGTTTAGTGGTAGTGATTGGGAAATGTGGACTGATTAGTGGTCTTATCTACTTCGTGATCCAGGCA
>JAZEWT010000003.1:38286184-38304969 GCA_036362905.1 Mordacia mordax
GTCAAGAAGACTGGTACCAGCGGTGTCAGCATCGACATATGGACGAGAATCGTGAAAGACGCTAAGGGACAATTGGAGGCAGTCGCCTTCCAGGAACAGCGAGGCGCAAAGGAGCGACGCTCACAACGAGCGCCAGGGCATCCTTCAAATATCGAGAAACCCATCTTGTGATCAAGACGGGTGTGATCAGGCCATGTCTCCACAATCACGCCAGCCTCTGTACTTCACTTGGCAGATGATAATAATTGCATTTCTAGAGCGCTTTTCACACGAGGGTCACAAAGCGCTGCACACAGTTGCGGAGAGAAGGACACGTCAACAACAACATTGGAACGGAAAATGAGCAACAATATCATTTTTTTAATACACACATCCTTGCTGAACATGTAAAATATGATCTGACTTTCAACTTGGGCGCGCGGTGGCCCAGTGGTTAGCGCTGACGCCTCACAGCAAGAAGGTCCCGGGTTCGAATCTCTCGGCTTGGGTGCCTTTCTGTGTGGAGTTTGCATGCTCTCCCCGTGTCCGCGTGGGTTTTCGCCGGGTACTCCGGTTTCCTCCCACAGTCCAAAAGCATGCTCCTAGATAGGTTGATTGGCTCGCAGACTAAAATTGTCCCGCAATGCCCGGCGATGGACCGGCGTCCCGTCGTCGGGTGTATTCCTGCCTTACGCCCTGTGTTTCCGGGATAGGCTCCGGCTCACCGTGACCCTATATAGGATTAAGCGGTTTCAGATAATGAGATGAGAGATGAGAGATAATGAGATGAGAGATAATGAGATGAGATGAGATCTCGACCTGGCTCTCTTCCTGGTCTCAGACTCTGGAGTCAGACACAGGGCGACAGGGAGACACAGTGACCAAAGGCGGCTGTGACAACATATATCCTACATAAAACCTACATCATTACAACAAATAGCCTATATAAAACCTACATCATTACAACAAATAGCCTATATAAAACCTACATCATTGCAATATATAGCCTTCATACGGCTGCTTGTCCCTCCAATTAACTAAGGGTATTCTTTACACAATCCCATCAGCAAGGAGCCACCTTAATTTTATAATTTTATAATCAAGTGCCTATGACGTCATCCGACAGTGTCGATATATTAATTCGGAGACGTCATCTCGTAGAAGAGTAGTGACGTCACGCCGTTAGCGTAACGGCGCAATTTAAGGATTGGGGGGAAGGGTTGTGGGATGACGTCACTGATGTTAACGTTTACGCCCCGTGCGGGGATGGTGACGTCATCGGGCTGGAGCACGCGCGCCCGTGACGTCAATCTAACGGTGCGGGTCTCGCGCGCGGTCCTCCCACCCCCCGCCGAGCGCGCGCGGGGTCCTCGCTCCCTCCTCCTCCTTCTCCCTCTTCCTCCTTCTGCTGCTCCATCCTCCTGCTGCTCCTCGCTCCCTCCTCCCTGAGCGCGCCCCCCCCCTCCTCCGCGCTCCCCTCTCACGCGCGCTCATTGTCCCCGCGCACACGCGCCGCGCGCCGCCGCCGCCGCCGCTGTAGTTGCGGTCTGGCTCGAACTCTCCCTTCCTCGTCCCCCTTGCTCGTCCCTCTTGCTCGTCCCCCTTGCTCGTCCCCTGCCTCCCGCTTACCTTCACTTTCCATGAATCTAGATTCATCTGTTCAGCTGGGGGGCGGGGGGGGCGTGCGTGGGTAGGTGGGGGGGGCTGCTTGTCGGTGTAGTAACAGACGGAGGAGTGGGGAGGAGGAGGGGGGTGGCCGTGGAGGGATCCTGTGCGGAACTGGGGGTCGAGGAGAAGGCGGTGGTTGGCGGCGGCGGCACGGGGCGGCGATGATGGCGCTCGCACCGGGCGTGGTTGTGGCGGCGCTAGCGTTGGTGCTCGGGGTCGTGCTCTGGCTCATGCATCTCGTGTCCATCGCCTTCACGTGAGTCCCCATGGCAACGGCGATCGCCGCGCACATAGGCGCACACGCAGTGCGCAGCGCCGCGCTGTGCCGCGGGGAGCTGTTGTGCTCACAGCGAGCGGCGCGTAATCAACGTGACGGGGGTCGCGGCAGGGAGACGGAGCGACGGGGTCGCAAAGTGCTGCACGGAGCCGTGCAGAGCACCGCACGTCAAGGCCGGGGTGCCCTGGGTCGGACGCCAGTCCATCGCAGCGCACCGGGGGCGATTTTTCAATTTTTTTATATATCACCGGGACAATTAACCCACGCAGTAGCGTATTGTTGTACTATGGGAGGAAAACGGAGTACCCGGCGAAACCCCCGCGCGGACACGGGGAGAAACATGCATCTCAGCGCTACCTGCTGTATCGCTGCGTCGCCCCGGGCACAGAATTGAACCGCTCATAAACAATTGCGAGCCAAATGGATAAACTCGGCCCCGTCATCGGCAAATTGAATTCCCACCACTGGCTGAGGGCTGTAAATAGATGAGCACCGCCTTAATGCGGCTGGAGGACTCCTTGAGCCAAGATACGCGGACAATACGTCCCTTTCACATATCAGTCTCTCCACATAAAAACAATGCAGGTATTATTTACTTATCCCACCAGCCGCACGCAGTTCTTCAAATCTAGATCTGATCAGCAGCATTGGTTTAACACGGCTAACATTTGGCCGCTGTTGGCTTTCATTGCCTCAGGATAGAACTGTAGACTTACAATTTCACTAGTTTAACGCGCAAGCAAACGCTGGACTGGATTCGACCTCAAGTGCTTCATCAGCATTCAGGCTTGCTTAAACAGTTGTTTATGTTTCACATTCCGTGTCTCATCAGCATCAGCTGGTGAGCCGCCAAATGTTTAAAGGCAAGCGACCTTTCTGACAGCGTACGGGTCCTATATCAAGTTTCACGCCAAGCTGTATTATACATACCACAAAATAAGCATGAGAATAGGGGAGAACATAAATATTAAACAAATAGTCAGACAATCGGTCC
The DNA here is from genome assembly GCA_036362905.1 of Mordacia mordax. Classification (NCBI taxonomy): domain Eukaryota; kingdom Metazoa; phylum Chordata; class Hyperoartia; order Petromyzontiformes; family Petromyzontidae; genus Mordacia; species Mordacia mordax. The sequence continues at coordinate 38,289,103 of JAZEWT010000003.1, forward strand.
CCGTTTATATGTCTTCTCAAAATATGACACATTGACACATGTCATCAGCGACACGGTCCGCGTTAATCTAACGATTGTTATTGAATGTAAGCTTGTGTAATTGTTAAGGCTGACGTGATCTCGTGGTAATTGTGTTGTTTTTGTGTTCGGTATTTTTTTGTTTGTGTGAAGTCGAGGGGTAATTGTACAGCGTTATGTCGTTTTGAAGCACGCACTGTACCTCTAAAGGGATGGGGCATACTTTCTCACGGCGCATGTTACCATATTAATATCTCAACATTATCTCAACATTATTAAAATCACAATATTTAGAGCGGGTTTAACGGTGCGTGATTCAAAATAACGATGTTATTGTCAGCAACCGAATGTTGTATGACCCATTGGTTTAAATACGTGATTCTATCAAGTGTCTAGGTTAATGCATTTTGTTGATTTTACAGTAAAAAAAACAATGATATTTTTAAACTAATGTTTACATATAATCACACAATTACATGTAAACATGTTTATTTATACAATTTTGAGAGAATGTCATTGTTGCTGTGTTTAGCCTTGCCCGACTCGCCGTATTTACTGTAAATCATTTTAGTTTCCTGATATGAAATGTGAACGTGCAGCATTGAACTAACTTGTACACGACACTGTGGAAGGGCTTTCGCAGGAGGGAATGCTAAAGTGGAGGATATTTTAGTGTAGTAATAATAATATGTACTATTCCACGCTGTAATAATGCTAAAAGTGCAGGTCACGTGTGGTCTGCTACATCAATGTTTTATGTGCCTGGTGAGTGTACCGCTCTTGGTCACAGAAATGTGTTATTTGCATCACTGTTGGCTGGGCTGTGGTAATGTTTCATAACATTATCATCACCAGCACAACCACAGCCTCACTGTTCCGGATCGGTTGCTTCACCTGATATTGTTTATTCTGTCACTTGAGACGACCAACAGAGGCATTGTATAATTAAATAATGAATATCATTGCCATCCTTTATTTAACCATGTAACAGCTCATGGGGATTCATTGTCTCTTACACACCTACTCACTCGCGCACACGACTTCTCAGTTGCTCACCCACGCGCTGAATCACCCATACACCGACTCACTAATAGCCACTTCCTCACCTACCCACTCAAATCACAAACCCACTCACCCAATTACTCAAACGATCGCCCCAAATGCCCATAAGACTCAAAATTATTCCAAGCCTGGCACCGTCAAAGAGCGTTCTTCACAAACCTTCTCCACACGCACGTGGTGCACACATGGTGCGTTATTCGTTCATTCGGGGTGAAGCATGACGGGTGAATTTACAAGGTTGTTGGTCTTTTCACATACACGGGAAGAAGTGGGAGACACGGGGAGAGAGGAGGAGGAACACACGAGTAAGAGAAGGACGACACAACGAAGGAGAGAGAGAGAGGGGGAAACAGACGGGGGAAGCGAGAAGAAGGCGACACATGGACTGAGAAAAAAAGAAAGGAGAGGGATTCACAGGGAGAGGGAGACAGGGAGAGAGAGTGGAAGGAGACGGGGTGAGAGAGGAGGGAGACAGGAACGCTTCGAGAATGTGTATGTCAGGGAGAGAATGGTATGTTGAGTTTGCGTGTGATTGGCCAGCTCATCTCGCTTAGAGCTTTTTTGTTGTTGTTTTGCAAATAGAGACATGGCACAAATGCACACAAACACATAGACCCCCGGCCGATATAACCTGTAGCCGTTAGCGAGTGCCTGTTAAGACTGGTTTGGCACACAAGGGGGTTGGTGTGGCCAGTGCTGTGATCGGCTAACATTGTCTCCTCAGTGCTGTTTGCACACCAGTAAGGTACTCATTTAATAATGAGAAATCCCATTTATAATGGACGCATTCATTCAAATTTGTAGGTATTCAATCTCAGAGAGAACGACTCATAGGTGCGAGGTAATCTGGAGAGGCAAGGAGTCAAGCCACGCGGTTAGCCAGTGCCAAGCCGCCGGACGCTGCATCTTATTTATTATTTATGTTATTGGCCAATTCATTAATGAGTGTTTTTATAGTTGTGGGAGATAACTGGAGAACCCACAAACCCATGTCAAAGAGAACACACAAACAACACACCGGCGCCCTAAGCAGGGATTAAACTGCCGCTTCACACAGCCTCAGGCAGGACTTGGTTTATCTAAGGTGTAAACTTAACCACTGCACTACCCTGCCACCCAATCAACTTAGTAGAGGTCCAGGATCGGTACACATATTCGTCACTGATGTAAGTTTTGAACCGAAGTTAAACTCGGTTCTCACGCAATGTACTAACCACTACTCCACCGCTAACCACAAGAGCAAACGCACGCGAACACACATTCTCACAAGGATAAAGATGGCACGTGTTAGCCTCAATAGTCTTTTAGGGCAATTACTCATCTCATCCCATTGTCAGAAACTGCTTAGTCCTGTACAGGGTCGCGGTGAGCCAGAGCCTATCCCGGCAGACACAGGGCACAAGGCAGGGATATACCCACGATGGGATGCCAGTCCATCACCGGGTACTGTGGGCAATTTAGTCTGCAAGCCAATTAACCCATGCAGCAGCATGTTTTTTGTACTGTGGAAGGAAACCGGAGTGCCCGGCGAGAAGGTCCCGGGTTCGAATCTCGGCACCCGAGCAGAGATTCGAACCCGGGACCTTCTTACTGTGAGGCGACAGCGCTACCCACTGGGCTACCGTGCCGCCCAGGGCAAATACTGTTAGCGATTACTTTTACAGGTTGGCAAGGCACATGAGGGGGTGGGTGACCAGTACCATGCCTGCCCACCTTTTATTTCTCTCACGGCAATATTGATACATTACACCAGGTGGTCATTTGTGTGAGGCTGCCACAAAGACAAAGACTCACAACAAAAACAGCCACCATGTCCTGTTGATTAGTGGTGATATCACATTAGCACTTGTGTCAGGCTAGATGTATATTGAGGTCACGTAAAGTGTCGAAAGCTCACTGGCAGGAGGTAACAGGACAGACTCTGGTGCCATTGTTTGACTGAGATGACTGACATATACACCATCTTTGCTTTTTACTGTGCCAATTTGCTGCGTGTTAGCAACTACATACACAATACATGTATAATACCCTGTGCCCTCTAATGTTCCCGTGTTTTTCCAATTCTTCTCGTTTCTCACCATGTCTCTCCATGTTTCAATGTGTCGTGCTGCCAGACGTATCCACCTGCGGAGACAGGTGCCGGACAAAGTTCCTATCTCGTATCTCCCCGGTGTCTCCCTCCTCAAGCCGCTCAAAGGCGTCGACCCAAACCTCGGAGACAACCTGGAGACATTCTTCAACATGGACTATCCAGAGGCATGGGCACACAGAGAGACACATGGGGACACGTTAACAACCTTGGAAAATTCTTAAACATGAATAACTCACAGGCATGGAGAGACAGAGAGACATGGGGATACAGAGATCGGAGACATAGGGACACAGGGATACATGGGGAGATGGATACAGAGGGCCACGGGGACATTTGGTGAAACTTGGAGAACTTCTTCAAGATGAGGACATGGGAAAACACAGCGACAGGGAAGGAGAGGGACACGGAGAGAGACAACGAATATCACATGGGGAGATAAATGTATACAGTTGATAGTACAACTGGAGCCGTTGTGGAGCATGTCAATAATGAGATGGATAGGCAGACCATATGTCTCCAAGTTTTTCTGTGTGATTCAGTATCCTGTAGTGTCTCACCTCGTGATAGCAGCAGTATAGCAGCATCCTGCAGTCTGTCTCGCCTCGTCATCGCACATAGCCTACACAATCTATTCATGCAGTCTATATTGTAGTGATACGTCCAGAGTTGTGCTCCGGTCCCTGTTGGATATGATAACCTACACATGCACTGCTCTGAAGAGCTTGATTCCTACATCAGTTCCTCATGACCCCAAATTTCTGGCCATTTGCCGTGAGCTGATGATACTTCGACGCCCTCATTACATCCATCAGGGCGCCGGTAAAAAAAGCCCATTGACCTGCCTACAATTGATTTCCCTACCCCCATCCCCGTATTAATCCCTACATATCAGCTACCGAGGAAAAAAGTTAGACTGTTTGCAGCTCGACGTTGCTTGATAAAAATACTTCTGGTTGGTGCCCCTCTTTCAGTACACATATTGCCTGCAACTGAAACCCACTTTGCCCTGCTCAATGTGCACTCTTAGAACGCCGAAAAAGCCCCACTCATTGCTGAGTTGATCTCGGACAACACTCTGAACCTACTCTGCCTAACAGAGACCTGGCATCTCTCTGTTCTCACATCGAATCAGGCCCTATTGCGAGACTTTGCATTCCATCAGATGGCTCTTTCACATGGCCATGGTGGCGGCCTAGCAGTCCGCCACCATATGTCTACTAATATCCGACCGATTCCGTCGCCGACCTTCAATTCATTCGAGCATATGTCTCTGGATTTGATGTCGGCTCAAACTCTGACGTTGGTGCTGCTCTACCGCCCACCTAGAGCCTCCTCTTCTTTTGTCAATGAACCATCTGAGCTGCTTTCTAAGATGTGCTCCAGTTCTGAAGAGATCCTGATTCTTGGCGATCTCAACATCCATGTTGACTCTTTAAAGAGCCCTCTTGCAATAGATCTCATGGCCACTCTGACCTCACTTGGCTTCACTCAACACGTGACATCTGCTACTCACAGGTGCGGCCATGCTCTCGATATGGTTTGCTCATGGGGCATATTGGTAGTCAACCTGCCCATCACTGATCCAGGTCTGTCTGATCACTCCACTGTGTGGTTTAATCTTCAAGTACCGCCTCCAATTTCCATCAGCAGGCGCCAAATCCAATTTCGAAACCTTAATGCCCTAAATCCAGACATATTCACCACAGCAATAAACAGTACTTCACTCTCCGCTTCAGCTCGCTCTGCCTGTGATGCGACAGCAGAAACTTACAAAACGTGTTATCAAGCATCTCATCTCATCTCATTATCTGAAACCGCTTAATCCTATATAGGGTCACGGTGAAGCCGGAGCCTATCCCGGAAACATAGGGCGTAAGGCAGGAATACACCCGACGACGGAACGCCGGTCCATCGCCGGGCATTGCGGGACAATTTTAGTCTGCGAGTCAATCAACCTATCCAGGAGCATGCTTTTGGACTGTGGGAGGAAACCGGAGTACCCGGCGAAAACCCACGCGGACACGGGGAGAGCATGCAAACTCCACACAGAAAGGCACCGGAGCCGAGAGACTCGAACCCGGGACCTTCTTGCTGTGAGGCGTCAGCGCTAACCACTGCGCCACCGCGCCGCCCGTGTTATCAAGCATAAGGGATGATTTGGCCCCATTAAAATCACGCTCTGTCTAAGGTGGAAAACCACCCCCCTGGTATACTACTGGACTCCGGGATCTTAAGGTGAATGCACATACGGCCGAAAGGACTTGGAGAAAATCTGGCCTCACCCTTCATGCTCAAATCTTTAAGGAACAGCTCCTCCGCTATTGGAAGGCACTTGACTCCGCCTGTACCAACCATATTTCCAGCATTCTGGTTGATACCTGTCACAAGCCCAAGATTCTTTTCTCGACCATTAGTCAGATCCTTCGTCCAAACAGTCACTCGCCCTCACCCCCCTTCACTAATAAATATCAGGCGGATCAGTTCATTCACTTTTTCTCAGAAAAAAATGAATCCCACCATATCTCTACTCAGCCTCAACCACCAACCAATACCTCAACAAATGTTCCTCCACCTTCCTTGACCTCAAAATACCTGCTTCGAGACACACATCAACAAGGTGATGAAGGTAGCCTATTTCCATCTCAGAAATATAGCCAGACTGCGCAACATCCTGTCACCCTCTGATGCTGAGAAGCTAATACACATCTTCATCTCCTCACGAATCTATTACTGCAATGCACTGCTCCTTGGCACCCTTGCCTGTTCAATCGTCTCCAACGTGTGCAGAATGCGGCTGCTAGAGTCCTCACTCGCACACCCATCCACGATCGCATATTCCCAGCACCGATGTCTCTCCATTGGTTACCGGTTAAATACAGCATTGAATTCAAGATCCTCTTTTTCACCCACACGGCTCTCACTGGAGCTGCTCCAACATACATCCGTGACCTAAGCCACACACCCTCCTCAACCCAACTACTCCGATCCTCCAATACGGGCTTGCTGCATGTGCCCAAACCACACCTCCATTCGATGGGTGAAAAAGCCTTCTTGGGTGCTGCTCCCTGACTCTGGAATGCCCTTCCATTGGAGATTTGGTCAGCTGAGTCCCTGGGCATCTTCAAATCTCATCTCAAGATTCACTTGTTATGTAAGGCTTTCAAGTCCTCTGGGTAGGACTGGTGATGCGGCTCAGGGTTGTTGTGCGGGATGATGGCTTTCTGCCGACCTGTGTCGGCTCGGGAACACTTATTTCTTCCTTGTTATTGAAGAATATTTTTTCTTTTCTGCTTACTTTATGTCCTATAATGTATTGCTACTATTTGACGTTTAGATTAACTGTCCTGATAATAATAATAATTGCATTTATAGAGCACTTTTCACCCAAGGGTCACAAAGCGCTGCACAGAGCTCTGGAGAGAACGGCACGTCAACAACAACGATATTACACTGATAATTTAGCATTTTTTAATTTTAGTTGAAAATCAGATCACATCCACATGTTGTTCTGCAACAAGGTGTATATCTAAAAAAACAAACAAAAAAAATGTTATTGCTGTTGTTACTGATGTTGTTGTTGACATGCCTTTCTCTCTACAGCTCGTATTTGTAAAAAACAAAAGTTTTTGTTGCTGATTTTACGTTCTTATGTCGTTGTTGTTGATGTGCCGTTCTCTGCGCAGCTCTGTGCAGCGCTTTGTGATCCTCTGGTGCAATTATTATATGTAAATTTCCATAAAATCCATTTTGTGGGGTTGGTCATTCAAAAATTAAGTGGCGTAAACCCTCCTTCACCCAATACAATCAGTCAGGTTTTGTCACGTGAACAGAACGTGCCAATTCTTCACTATCCTTGCACACCGGTACATTGGAGAGCGGACCCACGGGTTTTGAAGGGTTTACAACACCTAATTTTTTGTGTGACCTAACCCACAAAATGGATTTTATGGATAACATTGGTCATGAAAGTCTTTATATTAAATATGTAAATAGTCGACCTTTTGTCTCTGTGTGATGAATACATAAACAATCTGCCTCTTTCCCCCCTCTGTGTAGGTGGAGATTCTTCTCTGTGTGCAAGACAGAGATGACCCAGCAGTGAAAATTTGTCAGCAGCTCCTTGACAAATACCCGAATGCTGACGCAAAACTTCTCGTGGGTAAGAGAGAGATGTGGAGAAAGACACTGGCACAGTCACACATACACACGAGAGGAGAGATACCAGGAGAGTAAGAGGCATGGGTAGAGAGACATGGGGATAGATAATGAGAGAAAGAGAGACAGAGAAATAGAGATTGTGAGAGAGAGACACACGTACATAGGAAAGGGATTGAGAAACACAGGGAGAGAGACGCCGAGAGAGAAAAGAAGTGGGGGTAAGAAAGGAGAGATAGGGAGACATGAGAGAAGAGGGTTTCACAGGGAGGGCAGTGTGCGTTTGCCTCTCAAAGTGCCTCTGGATTTCTCTCTGTGTATCTGTGTAGGAGGCAAGCGAGTGGGTATCAATCCCAAGGTGAATAATCTCATGCCTGCATATGAGTCTGCGAGACACAGTCTATTGTGGATCTGTGACAGTGGCATCCGTGGTGAGTACAAATACAAAGATAAAGGACCCGACATATCACACACAGACTGTAGGGGCAAGCGCTGCTGGTGAGCACCTAAGCTCGTGGCATGGCGAGGACCACACCTGGCCAACTGTGTCTTCGCAGTGCTGATGTTCACTACACATCAGCATTGCTAATTTAAAGTTCAGTTGATATCGAGGAGACCCAAGGTCGAGTGTGTTTTTGCTGCTGATATTCGCTGTGAGTTGGAATAGTACTGGAGTTGCCGAGTTCGTAACCCAGAGCACTAACCTCTACATGACCGCTGTCCATAAATAGGCAAACACAGATATACAATGCCCGGCGATGGACTAGCGTCCCATCGTCGGTATATCCTTGCCTTGCGCCCTGTGTCTGCCGGGATAGGCTCCGGCTTCACCGTGACCCTGTATAGGACTAAGCGGTTTCAGACAATGAGATGAGAGATGAGATATACAACGAAACATTGTCTCAGTCTTCTTGTAGTGGGACCGGACCTGCTCTTAGACATTGTTTCTCTCTGTGCCACTGGGTGTGCGAGTCTCTCTCTCTCTTTGCCTCTCTGTGTCTCCCTATAGTGAGACCAGATACGCTGTTAGACATGGTTCTGCAGTTGTCTAAGGATGTGGGTCTTGTCCACGGACTCCCTTACGTGGCCGACAGACGTGGATTCGCAGCCACACTCGAGCAGGTGACCTCATCCGTGCGTGTATTTGTCTGTGCTAGTTTGAGTATCTGTGCATGAGAGTCTGTATGTATTTTTGTCACTGTCCCTGTGTAACGACACAGGGACAACTCTTACACACACTGTCCTATATGTGTAAGAGTTGTGTCTCCGAATATGTCTGTCTGCCTCTGTTTTTCTCTCTCTGTATCTGTGTCTGCTGCTCTCTTTTTCTGAATCTAGGTGTATTTCGGCACAGCTCACCCACGTAGCTATGTCTCGGCGCACGTTGTGGGAGTACGCTGTGTCACAGGAATGTCCTGTCTGCTGCGTCGCTCCGTGTTGGACGACGCTGGGGGGCTCCAAGCATTCGGAAAGTTCCTCGCAGAGGATTACTTTATGGCCAAGGCCATCACAGACAGGTGGGCAGCAACGCATTGCGCATGGGGAGGGTGGGGGAGGCATGGGGAGACACGGGGAGAAATAGGATACGTGCGGAGGAAAGGGGAGATGGGGAGGGGGAAACACGGGTCTCCACGGGGACAGGTGATACGGAGAGGAGAGGGAAAACACAGCTAGACACGGGGGGCACTGGGAGGAGAGAAATAGATATATCACGGGGAGAAGAGGGAAGACGAGGAGACGCGGGGAGGAGAGGAGAGACGTGGGGAGCAATGGGGAACACATGGCAGAGGGGAGGTGAGGCGAGACAGGAGAGAAAGATGGTGAAGAGTGTAGTGTACAGGGAGGGGAAGGAGAGGTGTGTTTTTGTGTTTATCTCTAGGGGATGGAAACTTGCTATGTCTCACCAAGTTGCACTGCAAAACCCGGGTTCCTACTCAATCTCTTCCTTCAGGAACCGCATGATCAGGTACTAATGCACTTACTAATCTCCACATATGCTAAAACACACATTATCATATGTATTAATGCATATATGACTAATGAGTATATAACATACACTCACTAACATTACTTACACTAATGTGTACACACATGCACATAATAACAAACTCACATTAATAACACACCCACACTGATACAAAGACAACGATTCCCTGTATAGCCTTAATGGATTATATGGTCAAGTGCCATTGGCGAGTACTTATGAAGGCTGACATAGCACACGAGGAGGTAGTTGGCTAGTACCACATCCAGCTACCTTTGCCTAGTGGTAATGCTTATACACTGCACTAGGTACTAATTTTAGGCTAAGTCGACCAAGGGGAGGTACGGGACGAGTTCAGAAAATCGTTGCTGGTGTTGACTGTGAGCAGGAATCAAACTCAGGTCGCTAGGTTTTGTAGCCCAGTCTATTAACCACTAAGCCACCGGTCATTATTTTTGTTTTGCAGTGTCTCCATGTCCCTGTCTCTCTGTATTTCTTTGTGTCACTGTCTCCGTCCCTCCATAGCTCTGTCCCTGTCTCTTTAAGTTGTCTCTATGTTGCCATGTCTCAGCATCTCTGTGCCTTTTTTTCCCCATGTCTTAGGTGGACTAAGCTGCGTCTCACGATGGTCCCCGCGACCCTGCTGCTCGAGCCCTTGTCTGAGTGTCTCGTGTCTTCATGTCTTGTATCCTGGGCATCTTACAAACTACTGGGTTGGGATCCAGCCATTGTGTTCCTGGGGCACGTGCTGGCCTGGTTCCTGGCAGACTACGCACAACTCACCGGCGTGCACGTGAGTGAGAGGGTATGAGTGCGAGCGGGTGAGTGGGAGATGAGTGCGAGACCGTGAAACTGAATGGGTGCATAAATGTGAGAGTAACAAAACGTGGGTGTTAAGTGCATTTCTTGGGAAACATAGATCCCCTTAAAATGAACGTGTCTTTAAGCTTGAAACATTCAGGTCTGCCTCTTTATAGTAAATCTTGGCGTCAACTGGACTGGGTTGTGCGAGGAATTTACAGATCCTTAAAATATGTGTGCGTATTGCCTTGGTCATGTAACCCGCATGCCCAGCCACCATATACCCAAGCAGCTTCTGTTTGGCTAAACAAGCATGGCAAATTGGCTACAGAAGAGATGGGCTGATGTGGAACAACAGGATGTGGAACTGATTGGTCTTGTCAAACGACTGATTACCACCAGTGTCAAGAGCTTCTGTGGAGGAGGCTTATGAAGTACGCTTGTGGACAGTGGTAGACATTTACCCTCCAACAGCAGAGGACAGCAAAGGAGTGACGTTCAAAAAAAAGCAGTTTGCTATGCTGATAAAAATTATAAAGTTGACAGAGTGGGGAGCACGAGTGGTGCATCAGTCAGTCATTTCACTCAACCTGTAATACCTGAGTCTCTCCGGTGACCTATCAGTGAGCTTTTGACAATTCATGTTGCCTTAAAGTGTGCCTATCTTGCCACAAGTTGGAGTGGTAAATCACTAGCACTTAGTGGTGAATAAATGGTCATTGTTGTTGTGTGTGTGAGTGCGAGTAATAGAGATATTGTGTGCGTGTGTGTAAATGTTGGAGTGAGAGTCAATTGGTGAGTGCACGAGCTACATGAGGGACCGTTGTCTGTGTTGTAGGGAGGCGCACCCCCATTTTCACGGAGGGAGTTTGCTGCTGCGTGGGTTGTACGTGAGCTGCTGACTCTGCACATCTTCGTCTCCGCTCTCCTTCATCCAAACATCGCATGGAGGAAAGGAACATACCGGGTTCACTGTGGAGGCACCGCGGAAGAGACCCTGCCCGTGTAAGGGAGGAGACATAAGGAGGAGAGAGACACAGGGAGGAGAGACAAAGACACGAAAGGAGGAGACAGGTGAAAGAGGGAGAAAATAAAGAGGGAGACAGAGGAGACGTCAGGAGGAGAGGCACTGGAAAGAGAGAGGAAAACACGTGGATCAAAGGGGAGAGGAAACATGGAAAGAAGTGTCGAGGTATGGGGAAGGAAGAGGAGATACTGGGAGGCAGACACGGGGAGGAAGGGGTAGAGGGGGATGAAAGAAGGAAACATGGGAAGGAGAGGGGACACTAAGGAGAGGAACACAGTGATGGGAGAGGGAGAGACAATGAGGAGAGATGGGGAGGAGAGTGAAGACCTAGGAGGATCCGTGCCCTGTGACAGGTTCACCTGGATGAACAGAGTACTGTGACTGGGCCTCCTTCTGGAGCTGCCTGATGGAGCTCTGTATTACTCTAGGCTTCTTCATGAGCTCTATGCTGGATCTCTGTATCACTTACCCTCCTCATTTAGCAACCAGATGGAAGTCTTAAATACTGGGCATTCTCATGGCACTCCATGACGTAGCTCTCTCTTACACTGGCCCTCCTCATAGAGCTCAAAGATGGAGCCATGTTCAAGGCTGGGCCCCCTTTATGAAACTTCATGATAAATATTTAAGACTGGGTTCTCTGGCAGAGCTGTAATAAGTGGCTTCTTCAAAGAGCTCCATGACAGACCTCTGTCAAAGACTGGGTTACATCGTGCTGCTTGATAATAGGGCAATATCAAACTGAGCTTCTCATGGAGTTCCCTCATGGGGCCAGTAAACCACAATATATTGTTTATCTGTCGGTATTTATAGTGTAAACTGGAGCAAGTGTGAGTTGTGTTTATGAATAATTTAAAAGAACCGAGTTGACTGAGCACTGTTTGTGACTGATTCTTTAATTCTGCATCTGTAATTGATGACAATACATTACATAGCACATAGCTTCCCCGTGTAGTTGACACGGGTTGTTGGGGCAAGGGCTGTTTGCGAGCACCTGGGAAATTGAGCAGCGTGCACCTATCATGGCATGGTGTGGTCAGCACGTAGTCAAGTCACCTTGGTCTTCAGTGGTTATGTTTACAAACTGCATCTGGTACTCAAGGCTGCGTCAATGACCTTTTGGGAGTAGATAATTTCATCAGCATTTATTAAACATAAGTCTTGATACCCAATGTCCCGTCAGCAGGTTTGAATCAACACTGGGGAACTGCCATATGTTATGAGCAGGACCCTGTCTCTAATAGATTGGTGTTATTTCCCTGCAAACTAAATGCATAGCACACAATTTTTTGTCGTAATAAAATCGGCCGCTGAATTTCTTCACCTCATTTTATGTAGGTCAAAACTGCTGTATATGTTTCTTCACCACACTCACGTTCCCTCTGGCTGTACCTTCACTGCCCTGTCCCCGCCTGACTGCTTTAACACAGACTCCTCTCAACAACATGCCAATCTTATCTGCACTTTCCTATTTTGGGGTCTGGTTACTAATCGAACCACACCAAATGTATGCATTTATGTAAAAGTACCATTTAAATTATTTTATTTTGTATTCGGTGTCCATTGGTTTATAGTCATTATTTTAATTATTTGATATAGTCTGATGTTGCCATGCTGTTTTCTCCACATAGCTCTGTGCAGTGCTTTGTGACCCTCGGGTGAAAGGTGCTTTAGAAATTTAGAAATGTATATATTATTACATTCGAGAACATTCCAATGCTCTCATCATGAATTATGCATTAATTTTCTTAAAAGCATAAATTACGAATCAGACACGTTTGCTTATTTGCTCCCATTGCATATTGTGACATCTTCAAATCACTTTCTGTTTATTAGTATTGTTTTTTTTGTCCAAAATCGCTTTACAGAAATCTGTGTCTTCAGTGCATCTTCGTTTTTTATATCACCTCTTTTTTGTTTAAAACATTTTGCTGCGTTCTAACATTTCTTTAACTCATACTGTACTAATCATTACTATTCTTTTTAAGATTTTATTGAAAACAATGACGACCATTGGCCCTTTATGCATTTTAATCTTGCTAAGCGTTTGTATGAAATGAGATGGTAAGACCTGAAACAGAAACGGGGGATACTGCATACTTGAGCCCTCCGGTCTAAAATAATATCAGACAAACAACATCTAAAAGATGAGCTACAATATCTACAACAAGCACTACTCAGCAATGGACACACAAAAACAGATTCAACGTGCCAAAGAGAACCATGACAGCAAAACCATAAATGTGAAGAAGTTATTAAAACAATTGCTTTACTGCCATATGTGAAAGTCACCACCGACAATCGGCAAATATGTAGTTATAATAATAATTGCATTTATAGAGCGCTTTTCATCCGAGGGTCACAAAGCGGTGCACAGCGCTGCAGAGGATGGCATCACCTTCATGTCTCGCTTGTAACAGAGAGATGTTCAACTCTTCCGTGCCTTTCACGGTGTTTACACCAGGGCGGTAATCAAATCATTGCAGCGCTAATGAACAAGACTTGTGTACTTTCATAGCAGAGTTGATAAAATTAGAGAAATGTAACAACGGTCTTCACAACCCATCAGAAGATAGAAGACATATTCAAGTCACCCAAAGACTGCCGTTACAAACTGAATGCGCGTATTGCATCTCTTGCAGCAACTGTGAAGAAGTGTACATCGGGCAAACAAATAGAAAAATAGCCACAAGGAAGAGAACACGAGGTAGCAGTTCGTCTTCCGCATACGGATAATTCGGCAACGGTATCCCAGAGCAGACAACACAGAATCGACTTTGACAAGATGTGTGTACTGGCTGCTATCCACCACAAAGGGCCAAGATTAATCTGTAAAACAATAGCGATTCACAAGACAGAAAAAAAACATGCACCGCAAACAAATGTGAATAAAGCTGAGCCAAACATGGAAGCAAGTTTTTAAAGTCAACGGTGAATAGCCATGGGGCACTGGATTGCAGACATCAGGAGAGAGCACCGGCCACGTGCTTGTAAAACGGCAGGAATTCATTAAATACAAATTAATTGGTAAGTCAGAGGCGGAATATGAATTCTAATATAAGAGCAAGACAATAGAACCCTTTCAAATGGACCCCCCCTCCCATTGTCCTAGAAGGGAATGATACTGTAGAAGGGAGTGACTTAACATATAAATAGTCGTACACGTGACTCACGGACATAACGTCTGGAGATGTCTCCAACATGGGAGGGGAAAAGTCGCGAATGAGAAAGGAGCGATCGACGCGGTTATGCCGAAATAGCAGCTTTTGGAAGCAATCGTGCAGCGCGCCTACATCAGTACATTAATATTGTTTTTAACACAGTTGTCGTGTCAGCCCCAAAGCCCAAATCATTAAGCTGCAAATAAACACGTTCCTGAATTAAGCAACGGGTATTATAAGAGGTTGAAAAATTATGTAATGGAAGGGAATTTCAAAATGGAGCGGTGGAAGATAATGAAAACGACGTGTTTTGACTTAAGTGTGGTAAGTGGCTGAGGAAGTGAATGAGTGTGATGTGATCTGCGGTGAAGGTTACAACATCATACCGTGGTAGCGGTGATAGTTTATTTTGTTTAACTTGGTGAAAAGTTCAGAGACCAGGATAGTCTCATTTGCAGAAGTGACCTGGATCACCAAAATTACAAAAGTAACAAAAACAATACAGCATCAATAAAAGAGTGATAAATGGACGCCTAACTGCCGATGAGTGAGAGCATGGGAGTAACAGTGCTGGATCATCAACCACCCCGATTCAATTCGCAGTGAATCATATCCAGTACAGTAAGGTAGGAACCGGGTGCTCCATCTTAGATATAACAGCAGTGTATGTATCAATACAAATTGATGGTGAGGCTAGGCATTGGTTCCTGGGAATCATATAACACCTGTTATGATTATTTTGCTGTGTACTCGGAAAGACCATACTAAGTTCGAAGGTTCTTTCAGGAGGGTCCTGTTACATTGGGTTGATTCAGGTGGCTGGGTAGCACATTGGAACACTTGTGCTCATTTGAAAGAAGGACCTGAGTTTAATTTTCAACTCTGGTACCTTTATGTACAGTGTTTGTATCGGCTCCTAATTTTCACGGGTTCCTCTGGGTTCTCTGGAAATTACGCAATTAGGCTTAAACATAGCAACATCGACCCCACTGCAAAAAAATTGGCAGGATCCTAAAAAATAGCCTTGAGACTCAGTGAGGCTTTCCTGGATAACAAAACAATATGAATACCCTGGTGATTATTAAAGTGAAGATTTGTTTTATCTGGCGACTTAAGACTGATGAAAGTAAAGCTGATATGAATGAGAGTCATCTGATGACAACATTGGGCAGCCCATAGAGAACCAGGCCCTCTTCCGTAGACCAGCAAATCTCTGTCTCATGCACAGAGTACACACACGGGCACACAGGAGTACATATTTTGAGCCTTGAACTCTCTTTCATGCACACACAAATATCTTACATTTCAATCCCCATTTAATATAAATACATTCCAGCTCTGGGGATTTGCATTATAATTTTCCATGCAAATAACATTACTCTCACATGCAATGTGGGTGGGGAAGTGCAGTACTTTACTGTGTGTGGACCAGTATCACTTTAAGCAGGGATCTCTGAGGTAGCACCTGTGATATATCCACTTCTGGGGGTTGTTCTGGAAGAAGGAGTGTTGCAGTGCTCGGAAATTTCTGAATGGATTCTAGATCTAATTACGTGACATCGATAAT
>JAZEWT010000003.1:38307310-38320561 GCA_036362905.1 Mordacia mordax
AGGTAACATGATGGGATCGGGAGATATTAATAGTTGAGTACATTTGGCATTAGCGCTATTATTTTTACAATGCAAGGATATCGATAAAGTGCTGTGTTTATCAGACATTGTCTGCAGTAGTCACAGTATTGTGGAGCTTAGCACAAGCCCAGTGGCAGCTGTCCATAATGCACTACTGCTCGGCCATATCACTGACCCCAGCGTGCAAAAAATGTCGTGTGCGAAATTGGGGTTGCATGTCTCTGTGGGTTGGTGTCTGTGAGGATGGGTGTCTATGTAGAAGTGCCTGTGTGTGTGTGGGTGTCCGTGTGGGTGGGTGTCGATACGGAACAGGGTTCTCACTGTCGAGGTTCAGGGAGGTGAGTTTCTCTGGAGGGAGGAAGGAGAGGAAGCGCTTGGGAGTGTAGACGAGCAGAGCGCTCGCCGCGCACACAAGTCGCTCACACTGGGCAGCGCTGCGCAACCACACGCAAAGACAAAAATGCCCCACATAGCTTCTGACTGAATTCTGAGGTAAGTGCCATGATGTAAGACATAGCCAGTGCCACGATTGACCACATTTGTGTCCACGGTTTTGGTATTTTTATATACACCATATTAGATAATCAATTAAGGCTGAGTCGCACTCTGCAGAGATCTAGGGCCACGTCAAGGGTGTCTGCCATTCATGTTTGCCGCGAGCAGGAATGGAACAGAGGTTTCACCAGGATTGTATCGCTGAGCACTAATCACTGCACCACTACTCCCAGCATGGGCATATTACACACAACACCACACATAGCAATACAGCACCACACAGTGTTACAAGAGGGAGAGTGTAAGTGAATCAGAGTGTGAGAGAGAAGGTGAAAGTTATTGATAAACAGTGAGGCATTGAGAGTAAGTGTGAGAGTGAGTGAATGTGACATAAATGGAGAGTGAGAGAACTCCAGTGAGTGAAAGATAAACAGAGTGAACTCACTTGGGGGGCCCTGTGCAGGGAGCGAGCCCTTCCCATCGCGACGTGATGGCCTGCGATGAGTCAATAATGCGAGCCCAGACGTGTGCCACATTGCTACCTGTGTGCCCCACACACGGAGGGGGGATCAGTGTGCCACAGAGCAGGGATCACAGTGTGCGACCCATAGCGCAGTGTTCACATTGTGTCACACGCAACGATGATCAGTGTGCCAGAGTGGTGATCACGCTTGCATACAAAGCAGTGATCACGGCGCACCGCACTGAGTGGTGATAACAGTGTGCCAGATCAGTGATTCGTGTACCAGTGGTGATCAGTGTGCCACACACAGTGTGCACAGAGCAGTGATCACAGGATAACAAACAACAGTGACCATATTTATACCAGATTTATACCACAAATAGTCAAGAGGATAGAGAGCATATAATCCCCAAAAGACAAGATCCCCCATATAGCCTAACAGACTAGGGTCAAGTACCATTAGCAAGCACCTGTGAAGGTCGACACGGCACAGGTGAAGGTGGGTGATCAGCACCACGCTCTGCCGCCTTTGTCTCCCTAGTGGCAATGGTTACCCAGAGCACTAGATGCTCATTTGAGGCTGAGCCGACCTAGGGGAGGCCCAGGATCAGTTCAGTAAATCGTCACTGGTGTTCGCCGTGAATAGGAGTCGAACTCGGGTCGCAGGGTTTGTAGCCCAGCGTGCTAACCGCTAGGCCACCGCTCCCCCGTAATTCCCACACACTCAATTACACATACACATTCCATGAAGAAAGGAGCTTAATTTGGGAATTCACATAGGTTTGCAACCTATGGGTGAAAGGCGTTTAAAAAGGAAAATTCCAATTAATAACCCAGGCCCTGTTATCACTATGCCTCATACCTGCATCTCCTGTGTGTCCATGTGGGTCGATAATATCTGTACCAATTGCTCAGGACAACAACCAAGATGACTGACGAGCTATGGGTAATTTTGCCAGTGTACATATGTAAAGAGTAGAAAAGGTTTGTACCATTTCTGGCATTTATACTGGTGTTTAAGATCTTAAAACACCAAAATAGACACCTTTCACATTGTATAGTTTTCCAAAAGACACACATACTTGTGGTGAAATATGAAAACAAGAAGCTTTGATAACGTATACATTGTCCTTCAAACTGATTGGCCTACACCAGACATGGCTTTCTTTTCACGATCCAGCACTCACTGATTCACTCGAGTCGCTGGCTTCGTGGTAGACAGTAACCTCCTTCTATACTCTTGTATAGCTAATACTACATTTACTGTTCCTGTGCACTTCACTCATTGAGTCCTTCAACCATGCTGAGAGCTTGGTCTGTCACACTGACCGATTCTTCTCATCTGCAATCGACCATACCACAGGACACTCACACACTGTGGTGTGCACACCAGTGTGGTGTTCAAATCGGTGCAGTGTCAATGTCGTGTGTGAGCAGTGTGGTCCAAGTGCCATAGTGACATCGCCGCCACTTGGTGACGAACGGCACTTGTTGTAGGGGAGCATTGCAAGGATACACTTGAGCCCTTGCCCTTCCACGATACTGCAGTGAGGAGGTATGGGCTGACTTACAGAGACCTGCCACAAGGAACACGTGCACGTACGCTTGCAATCAGCAAGGTTATAGTGCTGATGTACGTAAAAAATAAATAACAAAACACCCAACACATTCATCAATAATTCTGTGTGCTTGTGCTTGTGCATGGCGTGTTACGGTACGCACACTTACACAGCACCTACACGGGGGCGAAAGGTGGACACCGCAGGTTGACTATTGAAATGGAAGAAAATGACCCACTTCCTTTCTTAAGTGTGCTAGTGAAAAAATTATGTTGATGGACCACTCAGTAACACGGCGTACAGGAAACAATACATCTCATCTCATTATCTGAAACCACTTAATCCTATATAGGGTCACGGTGAGCCGGAGCCTATCCCGGAAACACAGGGCGTAAGGCAGGAATACACCCGACGACGGGACGCCAGTCCATCGCCGGGGAAACAATACATACTGACAGATATTTACATGTTGAAACGCACCATTACCAAAGCCAGAATTGAGGAATACTGTATCTCTTAGCCTGTTGCTCCAAGGCAACGTCAGACAAAAGACATCCAATAGAAGAGCTACAAGACTTGCAACAAGCACTTCTCAGTAATGGATACACAACATTGTATTTAACGCATGACAATATAACAGGAAGATGAAGAAAATTACGAGGATATCAAAACCATGCATTCCTACCACGTCAAAAGCAGTACTGACAAAATCAGCAAGTGCCTCAGAATACACACAACTTTCACCTGGACCATTCATTAGCCAATGTGGGTGGTGCAAATATCATAAAGTGGAACACTTGACATGGCTATCATGAAAGAACATCTCTTGATGGGCATTCCCATTAAATACGTAAACTCAAATATCCGTCTCACCACCTAAGAAAGTTAAATTATTTTTACACCGGTCATCGGTCACACGGCGTTCTAGGTGTGCATGAATTCTGTAGCATATCTGTACTCAGCCAATATGGCAAAATTAAACAAACTGCGATAAAAAAAACTACGGCACACAAATCAAAGAACGCTAGGCTTTATCTTGTGCAGTGCAAGTGATAAAAAATAGTTCTGGTGCTGGGGACGATGTGATGATATCTGGGTGCTGCTCAGTCCCTCTCCTCTAGGGGTGCGGTGCTCTTCCTACCTGTCAATCGCTTGAGATGTCTGGCGGTGACTGCCAAATTAGTAAGAGATATTGCATGCAACATACCTTGCTGCTGAATAGCTACTTGCAAAAGGAAAGCTTTTCCTTTTGCTACCCTATCCCTTAACCGCTAACCATGAGCACGCGTGATTCTGGGAGGCACCATGGCTGTGTGTACAGACAGCAGGACTTGGTGTGAGCATCACTTACTGATTTTGGCTTCCGTGCGCTTCTTGGCTTCTCTTCCTTTCCAGGCTTACCCTCCCCCTTCTCTTCTATGACGGGATACAAAACGAAGGGCGAACCCATAATCTTCTCTCGTAATTTGACGAGCAACTGGCAAAACGTTATGATGATGTGTTTTCTAAACAGAAAATATAACTGCTGTTGCCCAAACGTTGTCATGATGAAACGTTACCTGCATATTACGCATAGCAACATAACCACTGACTACAAAAACTCGGTCAGAACCTCCTGTAATAGTAGTAAGACACAGCTTTCCTGGGTAAATAAGCATAACACTGAAGGCATGCTCAGGAAAATCGGAACTCGACAGACAAATTCAAAGTTCAGTACAAATTCACACCACCATCAAGACCATAATCACCTTCACCAAAGACGAACTCACCACCATACTCAGCATCACCACCACTACACTCACCAGCCCCACAGGCCACACGAACCCAGCGGCCATGCAGGATCTGCAAGGAAAAATCCCGGCTGATAGAGCGCGGTGGGAGCTGGGGCCGTGGAGCTTTAGGCGGCTCGGTGTCAGCTGTGGGGGTCCCAGCGTTGGGGCTTCGAGCAGGAGATTGAGACAGCTCGGGGCCGCCCACCACCCCAGGCAGCAGCTCCAAGGGTAGCTGCATGAGATGTAGGTCGGCGAGGAGGACAATATGGGGGGCAGCTGGGGTAGCAGCTGAAGACGTGGAGAAGCGATGCAATGGAGTGACGCACGGGAGGGGGCAGGGAGAAAACACACACACTTATAATCTGACACACACACTCTGACACGCACGTGCAAAGCGAGGCAGACATAGGCAGAGAGAGACGGCGAAAGAGCCCCAGTATAGCCTTCACGGATTGTAAGGTCAAGCACTGTTAGCGAGTTCCTATAAACGCCAGCGTGGCCTACGAAGGGGTGGGTGGCCTGCCCCATACCCACACACATATACACAGGCACGCCTTGCAATGCCACAAACACACACTCACACAGACATATACTCGCACGGACAGACACACGAACCTTGCTCAGCGCTGACTCTGCTTGATTTGTCTCCACCTCGACAGCGAGTGCTCACAGCCGTCCCTGCAGGATCCAGCAGCCTGTGTGTTTGCATGTGTGTGGGGCAACAGTGGTGCAGTGGTTAGCGGTAGCCTAGTGATTAGCATACTGCGCTATGAACCTGGCAACCCGAGTTCGATTCCCGCTCGTGGCCAATACTAGTGACGATTATTTGAGCCGATCCTGGGACTCCGTTAGGACGACTCCATCTGAACTGAGTACCTGGTGCAGGGTGTAAACATAACTACTAGGGAGACAAAGGTGGCCGGGCGTGGTGCTGGTCACCCACCCCTCGTGTGCCGTTGTCCGCTTTCATAGATGCTCGTTAACGACACTTGACCCTACAGTCTCTTAAGGCTAGACGGGGCATATTTTGTCTTTGTATTTCCACATGTATGTGACCAAATGTACACGTTACCCATTAATATTGTTTGCATTAATATGAAGTTTGACTCAAAGCACAGAGGTCCGGGATTCGGTTGCCGTCTCGGGCAGTAAATTGCCCCAAATAACGCTATGGGTACTTTTTTGCCAGTATACAAATATAAGATTAGAATAGGTTTTACCGTATCTGGCGATTATGCAGATACGGTAAAACCTATTCTAATCTTATGCCCCAAATAAGTGCCCTGCGATGTATTAGCTTCACATCCTGGGTATAGCCCCGTCTTGCACCCTCTGCCTGCCGTGAGAAGCTCCTGCCCCCCGTGGCCCTGTAAAGGATTAAGCGGGTATGGAGATTGACTGACTAATATGAAGCCATTTATCCAGGAGAGCCCCACTGGGTCACTATACTCTTTTTTTTTTAGGAAGGTCCTGCCAAGTTCTTCACATTAGGGATCGATTATGATTTCTGTAATCCCAACTGAGTACTTCGCAGTGTACTTTTTTACATTGAGATGTTTGGCAAATACCATTTACATTGTATGTTTTTCAGCTATGGAAACAAGAAAACTCAGAGGACACCCATCATCATCATCAGTCCCTGTTTAATCATGTAGAGGATCTCAGGGGGCCACAGACTGTGTCGGCAAAGGCCACAAGGCAGGGCTATGCCCAGGATGGCATGCCAGTCTATCCCATGGCACCGAGGGCAATTAAGTCCGGCCAATTAACCCAGTGGGAGAAATCTCTGAATGGCATCCATACAGGACAAAGTGAAAAAAAAAACCACACAAATGCCACATACAAAGACAAATATCTCTCTGATAGCCTTAAACTGTAAAGGGGCCAATGCTGTTAGCCAGTAACTATGAAGGCCCACACGGCACATAAGGTGTGGGTGACCAGCACCACGCCTGGCCGTATTTGTCTCCTTAGCGGTAAAGTTTCCACACAGCACCAGGTATTCCTTTGAGATTTTGGCTCTGAGCTGAACTGAAAGTCGGTTTACATGCAACGTGCTAACCACTACACGATCGCCAGCCACAAATGCACACACATTCTCACACACATTCTCACAAAGATAAATATCGCGTGGTTTAAGCTTAACCGACTATTGGGGGAAATGCTGTTGGTGAGTATCTGTTAAGGTCGGGATGGCACACAAGGGGGTTGATGGCCAGCATCAAGGCTGTTCACTTGTTTCTCACCAACGTTTACTGCATGGGAGGCCCAGGACCAGTTCACAAAATCGTCACTGGTGTTGGCTGTGAGCCGGAAATTAACTTGAATCATCGGGTTGGCAGCCCAGTACGCTAAACACTTATCTACCGCTCTCCACAACTTCCTACTCTCACAAACACCAACACACCCACTACAGAACTGCGGCCGAACATACAAACCCACGCAGAATGATACCCAAGTCATAAATCAAACCCATGCCATTTTCGGCATAAGTCACAAGAGTCATTACTACGCCACCCTGTCATCGAAGTAAGGATGATGTCTCGCACAGACAAAAGTGGAGGAGGGAGATCCAGACAGCGCAGAAAGACTAAGCGAACGATGAGTACAGGAATTATTACCCTAGTGCAGGAACTCCCAGCTGGGCTAGCACTGACTGCAGGTATTGCTCGGTTCGATCCACAATGGCCTCCAAATCCTCTTTCAGCCTCCGGTCATCCAAATTCTGTAATTGACAGGAAACGCCATTACAAAATTAAAGCGAATGGCACCTGGAAAGAAATAGAGTTAACAGTGTCCAAAAACACACTTCTGCCTAGGTTAATTGGCCTACTAACACGATTAAGCAGGGCTTGATAACAAATAAATGAACCACACAGTAATCCATTATCTGTTCGTGGATTAGGCAACATGGATGTTCTATGCCAAAGCTATTAACATTAACCCTCCACCACCAGACAAGAGCTACTCCGTGTGTGTGAGAGAGTCACGGTGTTGGTCTCTCTCTTCTCCCGCTGTAGGTAGTTCTGTTGCGCTCGTTCCCTGTATTCCCGCGTGCTGCGCAGGAGTGAGTCCAGCTCCGCAGCCTTGACCTGCACACGAGCAATGCGCGTTCGCGACGCTGCACACATACAAACATAGCTTTAACAGACCGTTGAGGAAGTTGTTCGCAGGCGACTATGACGCACGCACAGTGAACCTCATTAGTCTGCCAGTAGGTGGCAGTGTTTACTACATCAAATTATTTGTTACTACATCTAATAATTTGCGGGTCATTTTTGAAATTGACAAATTTGGATGACACAGGGACCAACAACTCATACAAGTCATGTCACGGGATCTTTAACATCCGCTGTATGTGAAGCAAACGGTTGATAGTATTTTTTGATTAACGCACACGACAGTATTAACCAGAGCGACCTGCGAGGTTTGAACTGCAAACCTCTGCAACAAGTGGCCAGCATTCTAGAGCATAGGCCATGTCACTGCCCTTACAGATCTGGGGAAAAGTGTTGTTGGTGAGCTCCTATTACACACATGAGGACGCTGTCAGAGTCCCCCACGAATATACTGACCTAGCTGCTGGCTGCCTCCAAGTTTCTCCGTCTTCTTTCTGTCTCCTACGCAGGAGCCCGGCCTCTCCAGCACAGCTCCATAGAGGTAGCATCTGTGAATGCATGCATTCCTCTGTGTGTGAGTGTGTGTGTTTGTGCAGTGCGGTGTATGTGCCGTGCCATGTAAGCAGTGTCATATGTGTATAGTGCAGCATGTGTGAAGATGAGTGTGTGGTGCGTGTGCATGCAGTGTAGTTGTGTAGTGCAGTGTATTGGTGTGCAGTAGAGTGTGCAGTGCGGTGTGTGTGTATATAGTCCAGTTTGTGTGAAATGCAGTGTGTGTGTGTGTGCAGTACGGTGTGTGTGGTGTGTGCAGTGTCAGTGTTTGTGTATGTGGCATATGCATGCTTGCCTGTCTAGTGAGTGCTGCAGAATAACGATGTCGAGATTTGGAGGAAGCTCATTGATCAGTCCCAGGTGCTGTGTAGACACTGCTAGCGATTGCCATACCTGATACACAACAAAGGCAAACACATGCACAAAGGTGTAAACGTACAGACTCAATATTTAATTGAGAGAGATAGTTAAAGAAATACGGCGGCACGGTGGCCCAGTGGTAGCGTTGGGTAGCGTTGTCGCCTCACAGCAAGAAGGTTCCGGGTTCGAAGCTCGGCACGGGTGCCTTTCTGTGTGGGAGTTTGTGAGATCTCTCCCCGTGTCCGCGTGGGTTTTCGCCGGGCACTCCGGTTTCCTCCCACAGTACAAAAAATATGCTTCTGCATTGGTTAAATGGCTTGCAGACTAAATTGCCTGCAGTGCCCGGTGATGACCTGGCATCCCATCGTGGGTATATCCCTGTCTTGCGCCCTGTGTCTGCCGGGATAGGCTCCGGCTCACCGCAACCCTGTACAGGACTAAGCGGTTTCTGACAATGAGATGAGGAAATGAGTTAAAAAAATATCACCCCATCTGTAGAATGAGTTGGTATTAATCTGGTGAGCAAGTGAATTCAAGAGCGAGCAAGGGGGTGAGCGAAGCAGTTTGCGAATGAGCGAGTGCAGTCGTGCCGGGAGTGAGCAAGCAGGTCTCACCGTCTGCTTTAGGGCTCGTGTGGCAGCGGCCCTCCCTGTGGGGGCAGCAGCAGCAGCAGCAGCAGGAGGAGCGTGGGGGCAGCAGCTTCCGGCCTGTCCGGTGGTCCACGTGGCGACGTGGAGGCAGGCGGCCGCACGTGAGCTCCGCACCGGTCCGGCCACACGCCGCAGCACCACAGCAAGTGCCTGGCTTACCACACAGCTCTAGCAGCCCAGGGGGGAGAGCGGAGGAGAGTAGCGGGAGAAGGGGAGAGCGCGGGTGAGAACGTGGGTGAGAGCGTGGAGGATAGCAGTTGACAAGAACGTGGGGGAGAGTGGCGAGAGAGGGGGAGAGCGCGGGAAGAGAGAGGTAAAGTGGGTGACAGCATGGGAGGAGAGAGGGATACAGCAGGTGAGAGCGTAGGTGGGAGTGTAGGGAGAGAGAGAGTACAGCTCGTTCGAGTGTGGGTAAGAGTGTGAGGGAGAGAAGGATGGAGTGGGTTAGAACGTGGGGCACTGCGTGCGGGAGATGGTGGGGGATAGCGAATGGAGGGCCTTCCAGCAATAACCGAGGGCGGTGGCGCAACACTCAGAATAATGAGTGGAGTGCCAAGCGGCTAAAACACAGCAAGGTGGCACGGTGGGGAGTAGAGGTGGCGATTATGTCAGTCATTTCAGTCAGTCAACCCATAACACCAAAACATCTGTACAATGACTCCTGGTCAGAGAGTCTTCCATATTTCAAGTTACCTATCCTGGTCCAAGCGCTGAGGTGACATCACCACCCCTTAGTGGCCAAAGGCGGGAGTTGCTGCTGTACAGGCGAGAGTATGAACTGACCTGGAACACCGCCAGATATTGTGCCGCTGCACGTGGCTGCGAGGGCCCCACGGCATTCGTGAGGACGAGTGCAGCGCCCGCTGCAGTGCAGAGGTCTCCGTCACGCAGAGCGACCCCCAGCGCCTGACTCATGAGCTCTACAGACTGACACAGCTGAGCTTGTGGGAGAGACAGCACAGCCTGGTGGTGAAGAGAGAGGGGGTTGGGGGCGGGGGACAGTGGAAGAGGTAATTTAGAGTTACGATGAGGAATCAAGCTGAAACCCGGACCACTTCGTAGCTCTAGATGATTAATGAGCCGGCACTAGTTAATGAAAGTCTCCCCACTCACTCAGCAATAGCCAGTTGTCTCCTTATCACTTTTCTGTCACTACTACCATGATTACTGTTCCTCTGAACTTTCACTCATTGATTCCTCCACCCATGTTGAGTAGGATTTCATGGCTGTACCTACTGTTAATTCTCTGGCACAGTCAGAAAAATCTCTTGAACTATATGGCCATAAAAGGATATTAAAAAGTGTAAGAGTCATCACACTCTCTCGCATCCAGTGTTCATCAGGAAATGGCTCTGACTCCCGGCCACGTATCTTAACTTAGGACTGCCCATCATTGTGAACGTCTAAATAATTGTGAGCAGGGGGTCATGGCCTCGAAAGTATGAAGAATAACTCAAAGCTTTGACTTAATGATGAAATAATAGGCTTTGACCAGCTCAATAAAGCATATGTGTCGGTGTTGTTGAATTTCCTACAGAATATACAGCATCTGTGCAGGACCGACATGGTCTGATACTACATTGGAGTGCCATGAGCATCTCCTCTACATGTGTGTCAAGGTGATTTGGATTAATGCCACTCTCACAACAATTGGTGTTCACCAATAAGTGCTTCTGCCAGACTTAGTGCCACACTCACTCACTTTCATGAAGACAAAGATCCCCCATAGAGCCTTAACAGGCTGTAGGGTCAAGTGCTGTTAGCGAGCACCTATGAAGGTCGACACGGCACACGACGAGGTAGTTGACAAACACCACGCCCGGCCGCCTTAGTCTCCCTAATGGCATTTTTTTACATTGCACTCGGTACTCATTTGCAGCTGAGTCGATCTAGGGAGGGCCCAGGATCGGTCCAGAAAATCGTCACTGGTATTGGCCATGAGCGGGATTCGAACTTGGGTCGCTGGGTTGGTAGCCCAGCTCACTAACCCCTGGGCCACCGCTACTCACTTTTACGCACACACTCAGATGCTCACCAACAAGCGGGAAACCCCTGGTGTTGGTGATAATGGAGAGGTCAGCTCTGTGGAACCATCGTCTTCCTCTATGAGCTCAGGGTCCATATCCCCCCAGTTTTCCTGAATAACAATAATTCATGATCAGTACCCACTTGGATAGAGGTTTATTATTACAGCAGAAAGTACCCAGTGAGCTTGCAAACTCTCGATGCGGGATTCCTGCGACATGACAAACGTCAAGAGTGACCAACGTAACAACACATAAAACGGAAGTTTAAACCAAGTTGTGTGTGTGTGTGAAGGCAACACGTGTCTCTACCTGCCACTGTGGCTCGTGCAGCCGGGCAAGGCAGCCCAGGCAGCGAGCGGTCAGCAGCGCCACCCGCCCTCTCAGGGCCGCCAGGCCCCCTGTACCTCCACTGGGGTCCCCATTGGGGCTCCGACCCAGCAGTAGCAACGCAGACGAGAGCTGGGTTAGCGTCGTCTGTGGCAGAGAGCGTACGGTGTCGCTCCACGCCTGATGAAAGACAATGACAAAGATTGGCCTAAACTTGCCAAAAAAAACCACGCTGTCCAAAACTTGTCAAGTAAAAACGTAGCACCCAGCGGATGATGTGGGTGTTGTTGTTATGCCGGTCAAATGTTGTTCATTGTTGACATGCCGTTCTCTCCACAGCTCTAGAAGTGCAGTTATTATTATTCCACAGGTAGCATGTAGTGCATGTGCTGTTAGTGATTACCTACGAAGGTCAGGAGTAATTCTAAGACTAGATGGGCCTGACTGTGAAGGAGTTAAACGCCTGCGTGTGGCCAACCCAGCTGTTGTCACCCTTGTCTCACTCACCACATGCCGCTCCCTGTCCCCATGTGCCACCCCCTCTCTCACAACGTGCTGCCTCGACTGCTGCTGCTGCGCCCCCTCTGTCATTACGTGCCGCCCCCTCCGTCACCACGTGCCACCCCGAATGTTGCCACTCCCCTCTCTGACTACGTGCTGGTCCCCTCTCTCACCACGTGCCGCCCTGCTGGTGAGCGCTGCTCCCGCATTAACGCATCGAGGTGGCGCTCGACGCGGCGCTGCGGGGCGGAGCGCCCGGCTGTGCGGGCGCGCTCCGCTCGCTCCGAGCGCTCCAGCTCCTCCATGCCAAGCAGGAGCAGCTGCACCAGCTGCAGCTTTGCGGAGGTCAGGCAGTAACTGGGCGGCGCATGCATGCTCTGAGACATTAGCGACACGTGGCACCGGGCGAGGTGAATGAGTGAAGCTGCTTCTTGAATCAAGATGCCATCATAGGTGCTGGCATGGCCCAGCAGAAGTACACCTGCTGCTTGCAGTGGAACGTGGTTCAAAATTGGCAGACTGCCCTGGTTATTACTTAAAAAAAACTCTCATCTGGAATTACACACAGCAACATTGCGTTGTATGGAAAAAAGCGTTTCATAACGTGATATTTGCATTTGTGCTGCACCTGTAACGTTGCAGAGGTTCACCACTGAAATACACGTTAAAGATCCTATGACATAATTCTCAAGAGTAGGCCGTTGTGTGCTGGTGTCATGGTCCAAATTGAATAATGTACTTGGCAGCTCATTGCTGAAAAAGAGCTCTAGTGCTTAATAAAGCTTTCTGGCATAAGCTAGCATTATAAGTGTGATAATGAAGTGAATATACCCACGTGCGGCGCTGGCATTAGTGCCTGCGTCTCGCGGAACCAGAGCTCCATCGTGAGCACCGCACGGCGACCCAGGCCCCAAGCCTCCAGCAGGCTCTGCCTCACCACCTCCTCATCCCCAATGCACCTGGCCTGCAGCCTGAACACCCACACAAACACCACACAGAATGCTTGTGTAGCCAATACAGGCTGATGGCGAAAATTGTTATGAGAGGCTATGAAGGCTGGCACGGCGTGTCTGTGCCACACACTACCACACAGTCTCTGTCTCAGTGTTGTACCCGCGTGACTGTGCCACACACTCCTACACAGTCTCTAAGTGTTGTACCCGCGTGACTGTGCCACACACTACCACAGTCTGTCTCAGTGTTGTACCCACGTGACTGTGCCACACACTACCACACAGTCTCTGTCCCAGTGTTGTACCCGAGTGTCTGTGTCACACACTACCACAGTCTGTCCCAGTGTTGTACCCTCGTGACTGTGCCACACACTACCACAGTCTGTAAGTGTTGTGCCCGCGTGTCTGTGCCACACACTACCACACAGTCTGTCTCAGTGTTGTACCCGCGT
>JAZEWT010000003.1:38351503-38370233 GCA_036362905.1 Mordacia mordax
GGCCAGGCAACTTCCACAAAGCATTAACAAAGCCGATGAAACAATAATGCCGCCCGACTGATTCGGAGTGAGATATTCGCTGCCAAACCAGAACCGGCCATAAACACGCTACCGAAGTATGTAAACTTCTCCACTCTCTCCACACCTGCCCCATCACTCATGGAGAGCTCAGGAGGTGGAGAATTCGGTGGCACCAAATACCCAGACAGGTGCTTAGTTTTGGTGGGATTGATGGTAAGACCCCACCTCTTTATGGCATGCTCCAGGTTCAACAGCAGAGCCCCCAACTCCTCCTCAGAATGAACAACAAATACCAAATAATCGGCATAACATGGTTGGCCAATAGGGAGCCATTCCTTGACCACACCCAGGCATCAATCAGCCTCCCGTTGTACCTATACTAGATGGAAATTCCACCGGAACATCCATGAAAAGCCTCTCGAACTACGTGGTCAAAAAAGATGTTGATTAATGTATGAGCCAGAGGGCATCCCTGTCGCACCCCAATGTGAACAGGGAATGGCTCTGACTCCTGACCACATAGCTTTACCCGGGCTTGCCCATCCTTATGATGGTCCTTAATGAGGGTGAGCAGGGTGTCAGGGATCCCCAAAGCATGAAGAACCATCCACAGCCCTGGCCTACTCATGGTATCATAGGCCATGACCAGATCAATAAAGCAGAGATGCAGGTTCTGCTGGAATTACCTACATTACCTGCTGTAGCAACCGGACAGAGAATATGGCGTTTGTGCAAGACCGGCCCAGCCTGAAACCACATTGGGGTTCCGCAAGCCTCTCCTCAGCATGCCTGGCAAGGCGACGTTAAATGATATTCACCAGAACCTTTCCCGGCACACTGAGGAGCGAGATTTATTACAAGAGGGGGCCCAATAGGGCATCGTTCCATTCCTGCAGGACCCTTCCTGTGTTCCAGACAGTTTTAATAATGTCATACAGGGCAGTCTGTTGACAAGCACCACCTTCCCTCAGCATTTCACATGGAAGATCATTTCTGCTCAGTGCTTTTCCTGGTCTCAGGCTCTGAATCGCCTTATGTACTTCCTCTATAGATGGCACCTCCACCTGCACTCACAGGATGTGGCTACTTCTTCCGTTATCTAAGGTACTACAGCCTCAGCAAGGTCACCCCCATGTTGTGCCATGGTGTTATCTGAGCTAGGGGATTCCCCTCCCCCAAGACCTTACAGGAATGCTCTGAAAATCTGCAGACCTATTCCTGGGGGTTGGAGAGCATATCGCCATTTTCCCCTTTAAAAAGGTAATTGTTGCAGCATTGCAAGTCAATATTTCTATGGAGTTAAAGAGTGATTTTTGATTACGGGCTACCGAAGCAGACTTCATCTTCTCAGCAGCCCGTGACCACCACTAATCCTTGCAACGCAGCACAGCTCTCCAAACCTCCAAGCAAAGGCTGCAGTAAAACCTCCTCATTCTCGGGCGTGGGATGTTGCAGACGGTGGGAGTGGGCCTGCCGTTTTCTCTTGGCTGGCTTGAACACCCTCTCCATCAGCCAGTGTTTCTGGGGAGGTCTGGACCAGGTACCCAGTGCAGCCATTCCAGCTGCATGAGCCACCTCACTCATTGCCCCTCGGCATCGAGAGGAGTGGGGTACGATGTCAGCCCCAGCTGCAAACGATGATGAAATTCTCGCTTGCAGATTTCATCAGCTAGCCGATGTTCATAGAGCACAGTTATACGCACACACACAACAACCACATTTGTGTGTGCGACATGCATAATGGGGGGGAGGTTATCAACACCAACAAACCTCCTTCGATCATAAGTGGTGGTCATGTCACCACGGCATTTGTGCATCTTGAGGCCACGTTATGTATCGAAGGTTTGTTGACAGGTCACTAGATAGATCCAGGTGCCATGGGCTGACTGTCCAAAATAATTGACAGTTGCACCACCTGTGCTCCCGCCTGTGCTGACTCTCTGAGTTTTAGCCATTCCTCCCTTCGCTCAGGGAAGACAAAACAACTCACACTCACACGCATACGTATTCAACGCAGAAAGGTATCCAAGTGGGGAATCAAACCCAGGGCTTTCTCGCTGTGAGACACAAGCGTGCCACCCTATCGCTGGGTCACTTGCCCATGTGGTCTCACCCTTTGAGCAATCGGCACTGTTTCCCTGTGACGTTGGCCTCTTCGAGGCGTAGGGCATTCTGGGAGGCCTGCACGGCGAGGTTCTCGAGCTGATTGGGCAGGGCCAGGGCAGAGACGCGAGTCCACAGCTGCAACTCCACCAGAGGCTGCGTCCACTCACACGCGGCAGCCTGCTCGCTCACCTGGATCACAAAGATAAAGATCCGCCGAAGAGCCTCGAATAGATGGTTAGCACTGGGGTGGGTAGCCAGCACCAAGCCCGGCCATAATTGTGTCTCTGTTGGCGATAATTTCACACTGAACTACTTTAGGTACTCTGCAACAAGTGATGAAGGTGCTACCGTTGGGCCAAATACCACTGTATAATGGGAAAACCTATTTAACATATAACTACCATCTTACACAACCTTCGCTAGTAGACTGAAGTAGACATACACTCAAAGAACAGCAACACAAAACAGGATGGTACTGAATTTAAGATGCGAGGGGTGAGTGAGGAGGAGTGATGCTTGCATCTTGCTTCTGTATTCCTAAGAGTGTTGTTGAAAAATATAAATAAATTTCATCATTATCAATAATGATCATCAATGATGATGATGATGACGATTGTTGAAAAATCTAAATAAAATTCATCATGATCATTATTAATATGGGGGCCAGAGCCTATTCTGGTAGACAGAGGTCACAAGATGGGGCTATACCCAGGATTTAATGCCAGTTAATCGAAGTCCACTGGGGTCAATTTACTCAGCAGTCCAAAGTAACCTAGGCAGTAGCATGTCTCTGGACGGTGGGAGGAAACGGGAGTATCCGGATAAAACTCATGGACACAGTTAGAACACGCAAACTCCACACAGAAAGGCACCCGAGCCAGGAATCGAACCCAGGATCTTTTTTGCTGTGAGGCAGCAGCGCTATGAATAGTAGAGTTGGCAGAGGCTGCAGGTGCAGAGAGGGCCGTGATGTCACCTCAGTGAGGGAGGAGCAAGGTGGGGGGGCGAGTCCACACGGGCTGAGGCTGTGGGCCTCCAGAGCAAGCAGGACACGCATTACTGCACTACCGCCCTGCACACATATACACATCAACACAGACGTACATACATACATGAAAACAATGCCGTTCACCACAAAGCGGTGGTGACCTCATTGTAGAGATTGTGCCAGGCTATTGTATTTTGAGGTCTTCATGTGAATTGTCAGTAGCTTGCTGGCAGGAGGTTATGGAACAGACCAAGGTGTCTATGGTTTGAGTGAGATAACTGACAAATGCGCTACCTGTGCGCCACATTGTGCCAAGTTGTTGTGGTTTAATCGCCCGGCACTCCATTCATTGTTGTTGCATTGCTCCTTCGTTCTCTGTTGATCGAGGGCGAATGCATCCAACTACCCAGTAGCCTCAAAGTTCACCTAACCTGCCACTTCACAGCAGCGTCCTTTGTGTGTCCATAGTGTCTACCTGTGCTGGAGGAAGCACAGGCGGCTGCTGAAGTCCCAGTTTAATTCTGGTCCAAGCTGACAGCAGCTGCCGGCAGGCCGAGCTCTCTGGAGACACGCTCGTCACTTGCAGCCCAAACTCACACACCTGCACACGAGGATCCTCCTATTAGCCTTAACAGACTGTTAGGGGAAATGATCTTTAAGTGAGCAAGACCGGTATGATCGAGAAGAGAGTAATAATGGTAGTAATTTCAACTTCCAGTTGAGTTGAGGTCTAGGACCAGGGAGAGGGGTGGCCAGAACTATGCCCGGCTGTTGTTATCTGCTTAATAGCGATGTTTAGACATGCAGCAGGTACTTATTCAAGGCTAAGTCGACCTTAGGGAGACCCAGGACAGGTTAACATATACATCACTGACATTGGCCATTATCGGGAATTACACTCAAGTTGTTTGGCATGTACGGAAGTGTGCAAACCACTACACCTCCACTACACAAACACCCTGCTTTCACAAGGCATACCGTGGTATTTCAGAATATTCACACCACTAGATACCACTAGATATACCTCCAGGGCTTTCTTCAGCTGGACTAAAGCCTCGGGGCTGATGGCTGGTCCCCCTCCCTGTTGCTTGCTGACCCCCTGTTGCTGCTTCTTGCTTGGAATGGAAGGTGTGGGGGCCACCGGGGGAGCGGGGGGCATGGGGGGCAGCCAGGTGGAGCACAACCCTCGCGCTATGGCGGCACAGAGCAGCCCCAGGAGATCAGGGTCACTGAGAGAGATGGGGGGGGGGGAGAGATACAGGGAGGGAAGCAACGTGTGCATGAGAAACATAGTAATGCTGAGTGCGTGTCGCTAGGTGTCCATAATTCTGCGTGTATTATCTATAGCTGCCACTAAAATAATTCGGAGTAGATGTTTAAATTCTCAAAAACATGGAAAGACGTTCAAACGTCTGGATTGAGGAACAAAATCAGTGTGGTATGCCGATAAGTACGATGATGGTCCAAGCAAAAGCTTCGATCAGCAAGCTCTTCAACTATCTCAGGGAAGATTTGTCTAATTATTTAATTATTCTGAGATAAAATGTACGTTAACGTATTATCGTATTCATTCATTTACACTTAACGGCATTTAGTCAGGTTTCCTCACTCCCCCCCACCCCAAAAAAATTAAAAAGAAATGGTGGATAGAAACACAATCGCCGATTTTAACATTATATCTATGGAAAATTAAGATTCACTTAAAGTAATTTGAAGTCAAGCCACAGTTCCCAGGAATGCATTCCTTAATAATAACGCGGGATATATGCATCTGTCTGTGTGTCTCCATGGTGGCTGCACCTGTATGTGTGCATCTTTCTGAGCGCATTCAGGCTGGCGCAGAGCTGGTCCAGCACGTCGCTCTCTCTTCCGGCTGCCACCAGCGGAGCCACGTGGTTCCAGATTCGCACGACAGCCTCTGTCACCACGGCAACGTCGCTGAGCTCAGTGCCCAACTCCGCCCCCCGCAGCAGGCAGCCAATCACAGACTCCGACAGCCCTTGCAGCCAGTCGCTGCGTATATGAGGTGCACAAGAGATATTAATTAATTCATCAACTATGCGTTTCTCTGCCTCTCTATCCATCCATATCCCTGTCTGCCTGTGTCTGCCACCCCATGGCTTGCCGTATCCCCGTGTCTCTTTGTCCCTCTGTATTTCTCTTGTTTCCCCGTGTCTCTCTATCATTTTGTGTCTCTCGACCTGCCCGTGACTGCCTCCCCCTTGTTTGAGACAAGATGTGACGTAAGGCACTTTGAATTGCTACGACAATTGAGCAACTGCTATAAGAAAGCACGAATTATTATTAACATTGGAGTAGTTGACAAGTGTGATACGTACGTGTATGTCTTCCAGTCGGTTAGCTGGTCTGGTGGAGGACTCTGTTGGTCTGATGGGAATCCCTGGTGATCTGGAGGAGGCCCTGGGACCACGTGCTGGGCAGGTAGAGGAGGAACCTCATACAACCCCACTCCTTCTTGCCTCAGTAAATCAGTTGTGGCCTGGGGAGACACAGGACCATGTGCACCTTCATCCATAAAGCGACACTATTATTATTCTACTTGATTGTCAAGGAAAGCCTCACTGAGTCTTGAGATTCATTTTCAAGCATTGTAATAAGGGGCAATGTTGCTACGTAATTAAAATCTAATAATCTGCAAACGTTTTTCAGCATTCGCATGTTTGGCCAATTCCAGTTACATTGTGTGATGTTTATCTTAGCTCTGGGAGGGAACCAAAGAACCCAATTTAAAACCACGCCAAAAACAACATACAAACTCCGCACATTACAATTCTCGATTCAGGGCTCAAATCCAGGCCCTTCATGGTGTGAGGCTTCGAACCATGTCACAACTGCCTATGAAAATGTAAGTAGACAAAGATCATCCATATAGTCGGCGATGGACTGGCGTCCCGTCGTCGGGTGTATTCCTGCCTTACGCCCTGTGTTTCCGGGATAGGCTCCGGCTCACCGTGACCCTATATAGGATTAAGCGGTTTCAGATAATGAGATGAGATCCATATAGCCTTAACAGACTGTACGGTCAAGTCCCGTTAACGAGCACCATGCAGATTGACACGGCACACGAAGTGGGTGACCAGCACCACGCCTGACCGCTTTTGTCTCTCTAGCGGCAATGTTTACACACGGCACGAGATACTCATTTGAGGGTGAGTCGACCTAGTGGAGGCCCAGGACCGGTTCAGAAAAAAGTCACTGGTGTTGGCCGTGAGTGGAAACTTAAGTCAGCAGGCCTGTAGCCCAGCGCGCTAACTGCTGAGCCACTTCTCTCCACACATGTACACACACACGAGCACCTGGTGACCTGAATGTTTCTGTGCTTGAGCCTCACATCTGCACACATGAAGTTGACGTGGGCCAGTGAGGTGAGCACCTCACGATCGGACTGAGCAGACAGCACAGGCTGCTGCTGCTGCTGCACCAATGCCACCTCCACGCCTTGTTGCTGCTGCTGGGGCTGAGAGTCGGAGCGTAGCTGTGGCTCCTGCTGCTGCGATTGTGGCGCTTGAGGCTGCTGCTGCAGCTGTTGCTTGGACTGTGGCTGTGATTTTGATTGTGAATCATTGCTTTCGTCCTCTGTGAGCGAGTAAACCACACGCATGCACGTATACACACAAGCCGTTCAAGCATATACTCAAACCACACCCGTGCACAGCCAAATACGATAAGAGAACGAACAAATGGGTGAACCTGTAAATAAGAATTGAGTAGATGAATAAATGTCTCATCTCAGCTCAATGTCAGAACCGCTTAATCCTGTACAGGGTTGCGGTGAGCCGGAGCCTATCCCGGCAAACACAGGGCACAAGGCAGGGATAAACCCACGATGGGACGCCAGTCCAGCACCGGGCACTGAGGGCAATTTAGTCTGCAAGCCAATTAACCTATGCAGCAGCATGTTTTTTGGACTGTGGGAGAAAACCGGAGTGCCCGGCAAAAACCCACGCGGACACGGGGAGAGAACATGCAAACTCCACACAGAAAGGCACCCGAGCTGAGAGAATCGAACCCGGGACCTTCTTGCTGTGAGGCGACAGCGCTACCCACTTGGCCACCGTGCCGCCCATGAATAAATGTGTGAAAGTGAATGGTGACTAAAAGAAGTGAATGGCTGAACGAGTGAGAAAGCGAGTGATCACAGAATGAATGAATGAGTGAACAAGTGAATGAGTGACTGAACGAATGCATGACTTAATATGCGAGTGAAACATAAAATAAATTAATCGGTGAATTAATGAGTGAGTAAATGATTGAGGGTACGATTGGTGGATGAATGAATCACCGGGCGCCTGAGCGCGCCACCGTCCGTCGTCATAGAGAAGGCAGAAGCGCGTGGCGACGCGGCTCACGTCCCACACGCGATGACGCACACACAGCGCAGCCAACTCAGCCCACAGGTGAACACTACACACACGGACAAAGACAAAGTTCCCCCATATAGCCTTAAGTGACA
The DNA here is from genome assembly GCA_036362905.1 of Mordacia mordax. Taxonomy (NCBI): domain Eukaryota; kingdom Metazoa; phylum Chordata; class Hyperoartia; order Petromyzontiformes; family Petromyzontidae; genus Mordacia; species Mordacia mordax. Next base: position 38,359,093 of record JAZEWT010000003.1, read on the forward strand.
TCTGGGGTAAGTGCTATTTGCGAGCGTGTATTAAGGACGGTGCAGCACATGAGGGGGTGGGTGGCCAGCATCATGCCAGAACCTCTGTTCCATCGTGGCGATTTTTACACACAATAACAGGTACTCATTTATTTAGGCGAAGTCGACCTAGCGGAGGCCCAGGGTCATTTCATAATATTTTTCACTGTTATTAGTCATGAATGGGAATCTACCTTTGGTCACGTGATTTGTAGTGCCGTGCGCTAACCAGTACACTACCGGTGACATACACGGTGACATAGACATACACATAGACAGATATACAAATAATATAGAGACATGGTCAGAGAGACACACACACCAATACAGACAGAAATGCACAGAGATACATAAAGACATCTACACACACGGCTATACAGAGTCTACTGCATAATTTCAATGACAATGCTGTCACATTATGTCACACAGGGACAACTGCCGCTGAGGATGCCCTTCAAACGGTTGAGATGTGATGTAAGGAACGTTGAGATGCTGAGACATTCAAACGAAGGTCGTTTTCATGAAAAGATAACTTCCAGCAAAATTATACCATACACCTTATGGTAACATGATACATTTGTACTCTGCTCACAATGCAACGGAGGTCTTGAGCCTTTATTTGTTACAAAGTTGCAGAGGTTCATGGTTCAAATCCAGCAGCTGCCCTTGGATACGACTGTGCACGTGTGATAACCATAACAATGCACGCCACCTGCTTCACAGTACACATTAAAGATCCTGTGACGTCATTCGCCAGAGTAGGCCATTGCGTGCTGGTACAGTGGTACAAATTTGGTAAATGTGAAAATTTGACTTGGCAGGACCTTCCTGGGTAAACAAGTGCCATTATAACACATAATCCTCTCCACCATATTCCATAACTGCTGCACAATAGACATGTGACCTTCAAAAGCTGGCCTGGACAGTATCCCACAATGTGGCCAAAGGTCTTCCCTTCCCCTTGGTTGCCAGACTTGTGGACACCATTCAAATGACTGTGTCAGTCCCACCTACCACATTTCTATCCCAACCTCTAAGCTGTTAACTTATCCTCTCTCATCCTGTTCTTGAACTGCTTAGCTATTTCCCAGCTAATCCTTCTGTGCATCTCCGCGTCTCCACGTGTCGGTGCGTTTGTGTCTCCTCACCGGTCCCTCTCGCGGTTAGCGCCAACGGTGAGCAGGTGACCCGCTGCCCTGACGGACGCCTGAGCGTGGAGGCGTGCCCGCCCAGCCACCGACACAAATGGTCCGTCACTGCACTCCGCTGCACAGAGACAAATATCCCCTATATAGCGCTATCGGACTGTAGGGTCAGGTGCTGTTAGCAAGCAGCTATGAAGGCTGACATGGCACATGAGGGGGCGGGTGGCTAGTACCACACCTGGTCACGTTTGTCACCTCAGTAGTGCTGTTCACACACCATACCAGGTACTCATTTGACGTGGAATCGACCTAGGGGTAGCCCAGGACCACTGGTATTAGCCGTAAGTGGGATTTAAACGCGGGTGGCTGGGTACGCAGTACAACATGCTCAGATGATCCATACGTGCACACGTGCTCAAAGACGAAGGTCCTCTACATAGCTATAACACATGGCGGGGTCAAGTGCCGTTAGTGATCACCTATGAAGATATTCATGGGTGACCAGCACCACGCCTGGCCACATTTGTATCCCTTGTGACAATGTTTACATACTGCACTCGGTGCTCATTTGAGGCTGAGTCGACTTAGGGGTGGTCCAGGACTGGTTTAGAAAATTGTCACTGGCATTGGCTGTAAGCGGGATTCGAACTCAGGTCACCAGGTTTGTAGCCTAGCACGGTAACTATTGACGCAGCGCTCCCTACCTGTGCACGTGGGCACACATGCACATTATTTTATTCAATTGATCCATTCTGATGATGATCGCTTCGAAAAGCTGCTTATTCAGGATAGCCGCGTTGATCGCTCCCCCTTTCTTCATCGTGACGTTTTGCCTCACGTTGGAGGAATCCTGAGGAGCAGCTTTTCAAAGCGATCGTCACGCATCGAGCCGTGAAAACCTACATCATTACATAGTCTGATGATGTTGTTGACGCACCGTTCTCTCCAGAGCTCTGTGCAGCGCTTTATAACCCTCGGGTGAAAGGCGCTTTAGAAATGGAAATATTATTATTATTATACCTCTGTGAAGATCCTCAGCTTCCAGCACCTGCATGAAGGCGTCAGGAGCCAGGGCCCTCCCTGCTTTGATGAGCAGTGCACGAGCACCAGGCAGGGTGCCACCCCCTGCCATCTGCACGTCACACAAAGAATGGCTCACAACATCTCGGCCAACTTAATTCCACGTGTTTGGAAAACGCATCAAAGCAGGAGAAGGAGTGCAGGCTGGAAACAAATAGATGTAACGACATGTAATGATGTCCTAACTAACAGTACTGAGGCCCAGCTCCCATCACCACTCTGTACAGTAGGTACAATCAGGGCCGTCTTAACAGCATTATAGGGCCCCGGGCAAAGCGGTGCACTGGGTCCCCTACATAGAGTATTTATTTATTGATTGACAGCCAGTCACAACATACATAGAGTAGCATGGAGCCCCCTATGCTCGTGGGGCCCCCGAGCAACTGCCCAGCGTGTCCATGCGTTAAGACGGCACTGGGCACAATGCTGTCCTAAAACTAGTTTTAATGGGGATGAAACGTGTTGACATTTGTCCGCTTCACTACTGAGCGATCCCCTGCGGTGTGTGAGCAGCACACATTTGCGTGTTGTTCTATGTAAGCTCTCCACTAACTCAACTAAGCTCCGCTAATACACACGCATGTCAGCCACAGCACTTCACACCTCTACATTGGTGCCAGGGCATGTGCTACTTGTTTCAGAGGTTCGCGGTACGAATCTAGCGGCCGTAATAAATAAGCTCCGTCTGCTTCACAGTGGACGTCAGAGGTTCTGTGACGTCATTCGCAAGAGTAGGCCATTGTATGCTAGTGCTTTCATGTAAAGTTTTCCAAACCCATAAAATTGCAAATTACACAATTAGGATGACACATAACAATATTCACCATTCGACTGCAAAAAAACTTGACCCTCTTGAACATGTCATGGTTAACAAAGTCCCAGAAAGGCATTAGTATACTGATTAAAGGGCTGTACATTATTAAGACTATAAAAATATGTTTATAATTCACGGTTAAAAAGATCTATGTAATTCAATAGTTCCTCCAAATTAAATAAAAACTGACTGATAACCCAATCAGGTGGCTAAGTGGCAGAACGAGCGACTCACAATAAGAATGTAGGGGTAGATAAAACGAGTACTCATTTTTTTGATGAGACACCGGTGGTTGTCCTATAGATAGACTAGATCCTTCCGTATGAATGTACACTTGCTACGACAAGCTCAATGGTTGTAAACGGGAGATGAGTGCTGTTGCAAGATGTACATTGCTAGCAATTGCAATACTACAGGTGAATGAGACGCACTCGCTCTTACGCTCTCGCCTGCTCACCAACTCGCTTCCTCATTCATTAATTTCACGGCACTCTCACACACACCTGGTAGATTATGGTAGCTGCCTCCTCGATAGAGGATGGAAGGGAGTTTGCTGTGCAGCGGTGGTGATGGCGTTGCAGAGCAGCGCGGGCACGGTCCCTGTGGCCGTCGCTGGGAGCCAGACGTTCCGCCTCCATCAAGTGGCGCTCGGCGGAGCCAGATCCACGCGCTCCTTCCTCCTGCTCCATCTCCGCCAGCGCCCAGTGCAGCTGCCAGCGCAGCTCGTGCAGGGGGCTGACAAAGACAAAGATCCCTTGGGTAGATGTTAACAAACTGTTGGGCAAGTCCTATTGGCGAGGACTTACAAATGCCAACAAAGCACACGAGGAGGTGATGTGGCTGGTATCATGTGCGGCCACCTTTGTCTAAACAGGTACTCATATATTGCCAAGTAGCTATAGGGGAGGTCCAGGACTGGTTCAGATATTCGGCATTGATTGTTGGCTGTGAATGGGAATTGAACTCGGGTGGCCATGATTTGTAATACAATGTGCTAAGCACTCCCAGTGTACAAAGGTGGGTGGCAGCACCATGCCCGACCGCCTTTGTGTCCCCAGTGGCGATTTTTACACACTACACCACGTAATCATTTGAGACTGTCAAGCTCAAGGAGACACAGGATCGGTTCAGATGTTGGTCACTGACGTTGGCTTGAACTCACACCACTGGACTTCTAATTGAATTATAGTCGGTGGGCTTGTAGCATGGTACACCAATCACAGCTCCTTATACAAAGACAAAGATCCCCGGCATAGCTCTCCATGCACACAACTACACACATATATTCGACAAGTGAAGTCTCTGCAGCGCTCAGTGGGTTTGGCTCCAGACCTGCGGACCTCCTGCAGGTGCCGTGCAGCGATTGCGAGGGCCCCGCACACACGAGAGGGCCCACCATGGAGATCAAGCAGCGGTACAGAAATGTTCCATAGCATGGCGCTCAGCTCCTGTGTTACCCGGGCAGCAGTGGAAATGGAAGTGGCCCCCACGGCCCCGCGCCCCGCAGCGACACTCAGCAGCATGGCTTGCAATCGCTGCATGGCCGCCACACGCACCTGCACAGAGAGAGAAAGAGGCCAAGGATGCGGCCGAGCGGTGGTGCGTTCATTTGTCTCTAGTTGCAGAGGTTTGTGGCTCCAGCCATGTGGCCACCCTAATCAGTACTTCAGGTGTATTCATGCCATAATGCTTTGCAATAGACGGTAAAGGCTCCCAATGTTATTCCAAATGAGTAGGTCATTATGTGCCAGTGTCATGGTTCAAGTAGCCAGTTAAAAAAAAATATATTTGCAAAATGTTCTCTCCCGTTCTTCTGCTTTTGTTTCCTTGTTTCCTTTCATTTTCTTTAAGAGACGATGCAGCTGAATTATATTTGTTCATTTGTTTTTGGGTTGTACAAGTTTAATGTTCCCCTTCACTTATTGCCCATTTAGCTAAAACCCACAAAAAAACTAAATTGGAAATACCTATTGCAATCATACCCCCCTTAATGGCAGACTAATTCTCAACTGCGGTTAAATGTCCAGACAAGTTGCGCTGACAGTGACAGATGTCAAGCATCATCATCATCACACAGAAGCAATGGTGGTGGAAGAGAGGAAGCTCTTGATCTATGGCTTGAACAGTGACAGGGAGTACATTTAGATTCAACACACAATAAAGTGCATCGCAGTATACAAAATCTCACAGGCTAATCCAGACCACCAGGTCAAAATAAAAAAAAAACGTGGTAATATTGTTTAGAGCGTCAAATGAAAGAGGCGAGAAAACATGGCAATCCCAACAAGCAGCAGTGAAACAGAGACACAACTGTAGATCGATTTCATCCTTATAAGGATCCATCTGTACATTCAACGGTGGCGCAGTTGTTACGGTAATGGTTACTGAACAAAACCAGGTATCTGAGTTTGATTCCCGGCTAAGATCGGCAGCAAGTGATGCCTGACCTGGCCTTGAGATTCCAACAATTTGCACTGACCGGCATGTTGAAAAATTGTCAAAACAGATACAGTATCAGGAAGCCTTCATCCAGCAGTGTAATGACAAAGGGTTGTACTATTATTATTAGCATTATCGTGTGTGTATGTGTATACATATAGACGTTGCCTGCAGTCCAGGCCAAGCTGGCATGGCGGAGGATGATGATGGACATGTGTGCGAGTACGGGGGGAGGCACCTGCACAGAGCGATGGCTCAGGTTATCGTTCAGTGCAGACACGGAGAACTGGGCTCGCAAGCTCTCTACACGCAGCAGCACGCTGCCCTACACGCACACACACCACACAGAATTAACACAATAACAAAGGTTACCCATGTATCCTTAAGAGGCTGTTGGAAAATGTGCTATTCGTGAGCATATATAAATGGCTGGCATGGCACATGAGACAAAACCGATATTCCATATCGCCTTACACATGCTCTCATAGATGACACGTAACACCTTACCCCAAAACTAACAAATAACATGCAACACACCCAAGATATTTGTGAGTAGTGTGTAGGATTGTGTACGTGTGTGGTGTGCAAGCTGTGTGTGTGTGAGTCATGTACCGTCCATGCGAGTGTGCTGTGCTGGTGATGTGTGTGGTGTATGAATGGTAGTGGGGGGCGGTGGCCCAGCGGTTAGCACGCTGGGCTACAAACCTGGCGAACCGAGTTCGAATCCCGTTCACGGCCAACACCAGTGATTAATTTATGAACCGGTCCTGGGCCTCCTCTAGGTAGACTCAGCCTCAAATGAATACCGAGTGGAGTGTAATATGAAAATATTGCCACTAGGGAGACAAAAGCGGCCGGGCGTGGTGTTGGTTACCCACCCCCTCATGTGCATGTTGACCTTCACAGGTGCTCGCTAACGGCACTTAACCCTACAGTCTGTTAAGGCTATATGGGGATCTTTGATATTTGTATGAATGGTATATTATGTGCGTGGCCTTTGTCTTTTGTCAGTGTGTATGTGTGTGGTGAGTATGTGATGATTGTTAGACAGGCTGAACTCACAGCTGGCCTGCATGCCTCGATCTCCATAAGGCACTGGGAAGCCAGAGGCAGCTGTTGCTGCTCCAGGCAAAGGTGAGCCAGCTCCAGCAGCAATGACAGCCTACACGCACACACATTCAAAGATCTCACTTATCTGTAAAGCCTTTAAGAAGTCCTCTTAGCAAACACCTATGAGGACTAATGCACTGCACGAGGGGGTGGTTTGCCTGCACCACATCCGATGGCCATTGTCTCCCCAACTTTGATCTTTACATACCGCATCAGGTACCCGTTTCAGAATGAATTGACCTAGGAGAGGCCGAAGATCTCGTTCAGATAGTCATCACGAATGCTGGGTCAGGAGCCAGAAGTTTAACAATGAAACAAGGAGAGGCATCAATGTATTTTCATCAGAAAGTTGACCGGCTGAACCAAAATATCTCTCAAACACCAAACACATGAAAAAAAAGAAGCAAATTCTTACTTGTCATAGGAGAGGTCCTCCGGGGGGAGTGGCATCCTCTCGGGTGCTTGCAGGGTGAACAGAGCCACATCGGATGGTGAATGTGCAACATCTGTGTGCTCAGGCTCTTGAGTCTTCCTGCGCTTGCCTGCCCGTCTGTCTGAAACTTTATCATTACACTGCTCTGCAATCACTTTACTTCTGTTCTCCATAGACCCAGTGGCCCGACCACCTATAGGTCTGCCTCCAACATCAATAACCCTCTGCTCCTCCGGCTCTCCCTCCTCCTCCTCCACCTCTGAGCCCCAGGTGTCACTGGAAGACGGCCGTACGGGCGAGAAGCCGGGCAGTTGCACGGAATTGAGCACGGCCGTGTGCGTGGTTGCGCGTCCTCGCGAGGGCGTGTGTGCCAACACGGGTCCCGCGGAGGACGCTGCCGGTTTCTTGAACTCAAACCGCTGTGCTCCGGCCACGGTGGCGAGTTCCTGTTTTGCGCCATGTGCCTCCCGTCCGCCCGCGGTGTCGTCATTAACAGCCGCGTTGCCGTTGTCGCTGCTGACGCGACTGGCACTGCCCCTGCACGTAGGCATGGGGCTGCCCCCGATGGTCGTTGCAGGGCTACCGGGGTGGCTGGCACCGGGTGCGGCCGCGTCAGGGTCCGGAGAGCGGTCGGGCTGGGCCGGGCTGTTGTCGTGGGAGGGGGAATCGGGGGCGGTTGGCACGACGGGGTCCGAGCGATAGGAGAGAAGCGTGGCGTCGCAGGACGTGAGCAGTTTGAGGATCTGCTTGAGCTGAGCGCTGACGTCGGATGGGCTCTCACCAGACCCAAGTTGCCTGGTGGGAAACCAAATAAATGTAATAAAAAATATAACGAAGAATATTTGGCATTCGTGTAAATTTGACAGCACAAAGCTATCATGAAGGAAGGTGCTATGCTTCACAGACACAGTCGCCTGTATTTTTTATTAGGGACCATTTTGCGATGTGTAATTCCAGTTAATTAAATTGCAGTGCCATTTTAATTAACCTGGTGAGTTTGGACCATGACGCCGACTCACGATGGACCACTGTTTTCGAATTATATCACGGGGCCTTTAATATCTGCTGTGAGTCAAGCAGATGGCACGTGATATTCTATCATTAAAGCATAACCCAGCAATAACCAGGGCAATTCGCTGGATTCGAACCGTGAATCCTTGATATCCTTAGGCAATGTTACAGATAATAATAATAACATTTACGCTTCTAGAGCACCTTTGACCCGAGGGTCACAAAGCGCTGCACAGAGCTGTGGAGAGAATGGCATGTTAATAACAATAAGAACAGAGTAGGTCAAATAAAGTAAAACAATGGCTATACATTAATGCAGTTTATCAGGAGCAGAGTGAAGAAAACGAAAAAGAATCCAAAAAAGTTCGCAAAGCCCAATCAGTTTTTGAAAAGAATTGCAACTCCCACATCATGACAATCCTTAGACACTCTGGCGGGAGATGGAATTGGCTCATGTCAAGCCTTAAATCGCCCTGTCTGCAGTGACCCACACTTCCCAGAGGTGTGTGCGGAGCCGAGTGGGGTGTTGATGGGGTGAGTTACGTACGCCTTTGTGCGCTGCATTTGAACCAGCGCCTTCAGCTGTGGAGATGAAGCGGCCTCCTTCGCCGCTCTGGCTGAGTCGACCAGTTTATGTCTCACCTGCACAGATATACATGCCCAAGTACACTCACACAGTACTGATACACAGATCTCATCTCATCTCATTGTCAGCAACCACTTAGTCCTGTACAGGGTCGCGGTGAGCCGGAGCCTATCCCGGCAGACACAGGGCGCAAGGCATGGGTACACCCACGATGGGACGCCAGTCCATCACCGGGCACTGTGGGCAAGTTTAGTCTGCAAGCCAATTAGCCTATGCAGTAGCATGTTTTTGGACTGTGGGAGGAAACCAGAGTACCCGGCGATGCTATGTATCAATCGCCATCCAACACTGCATTAAATAAACTTAACTCACGATTTCATTCTGATCTTAGATTTGCTTTGGATGCCCTCTATAAAACCCACCATTAAGTGTGCATTGGTTCTAAATTATCTTCACTAAATAATCGAAGACGAATTCATGGAGGGTGGCACGGTGGCACAGTGGGTAGCGCTGTCGCCTCACAGCAAGAAGGTCCCGGGTTCGAATCTCGGCTCGGGTGCCTTTCTGTGTGGAGTTTGCATGTTCTCTCCTCGTGTCCGCGTGGGTTTTCACCGGGCACTCCGGTTTCCTCCCACAGTCCAAAAAACATGCTGCTGCATAGGTTAATTGGCTTGCAGACTAAATTGCCCTAAGTGCCCAGTGATGGATGGCGTCCCATTGTGGGTATAGCCCTGCCTTGCGCCCTGTGTCTGCCGGGATAGGCTCCGGCTCACCGCGACCCTGTACAGGATCAAGTGATTTCTGACAATGAGATGAGATGAGATAAATAGAGATACGTACATGCACAGATATGTACAGTACATGGAGAAATAAAGGTGCACACAGATATTCAGATATTAAGATAAGGCACATAGAGATGTATATATACACATACATGCACAGAAGCACGCAATTACACATTACACACATGTATATGAACACATACAATGCCTACAGAAATTCCCCAAATCCCCCTATAGCTAAAATAGATTAAGTTCTCTTAGCGAGCACCTATAAAGGTCAGTGTAGTTTCTATGAGAAAACTGTGGCCAGAACCTGCTCAGCAGCCTTTGTCTTCAATTGGTGATGTTTACAAATCACAAAAAAAATTCATTTCATGGTGAGCCTATCTACAGGAGGCCTACGATTAGTTCCGATATTGGTTGCTGATGGTTGTGAATGGGAATCCAATTCGGGTCACTGGATTCATAGTGTAATGCGTTAGCTACTGTGCCACTGCTCCCAACAATGCATACACCCAGACACACACACGAGCTGGTCCGGCATGCGCTGTGTGTGTGTGTGCGGTACCTGCAAAGCCAGCACGTGTGGGAAGAGGTGCGGCGCATGTGTGCGTGTGTGCTGGGCAGCACGGACAGCAGCACTCGCAGCCTCCTTACTTCTCCCTGCATCCAGCAGAGACTCAACCAGGCAACTGCAGCCCGTGAAAGAGAGATGAAATCCAGCCTGAGGAGGTGTGCGTGTGTGCTCTGTGTGTGTCGAGCAGTCTGTGTGTTTGTGCTTGAGTGCTATGTGTGCGAGAGTGTTCGGCTGTGTCGAAGCCGCTCACATCATGAGTTCTGCGGTCCACACGGGGTCCGTATCCTCATGATCTTCTGAAGCTGGAACCAGGGCAGCCAAGGCATCAGCAAGGTGTCCACGCATCCCAGGCACCCAGCAGGGCCGGGCCGAGCGCCACCACAGCATGCTAATGCGGTACAGCATCGGCACCAGTCTGCCAAGACAGAGAAAAACATCCCCCACATAGTGTCACAGACTCACATAGTGTCACAGACTGTTGAGGCAAATGCTGAGGGTTTGTAAGGCATATGATGCAGAGTAGTGTGGCAAACACCACTTCCGGCCGCCTTTGTCTTCCCTGGGATGCTTTATATACATGGTATTAGGCACTTAATTAAGGCTGAGTTAACATAGGCAAGAGCCGTGAATGGTTCAGATATTTGTCAGTGATATTTGCCATGAATGGGGATTAAACTTGGATCGCTGTGTTCGTACCACAGTAGCTCACAAACCACACAGAGACATTTAATCGTTTTTAATTATCATGCCCGTTTACACAGAAAAGCAATCTCGAGACTCGAGCATTTTGGTAAGGAGGGTCCTGCCACGCATTGCCAAGTTGTGATATGTAATACAAACTGAATAATTTACAAGTAATTTTCATAATTACATTTGGCCAATACTAGTTACATTGTTTTTTTAGTCATGGGAGGAAGCCAGAGAACAAAGAGAAAGCCCACGCATAACAGGGGGGGAACATATAAACGCCACACAGAAATATTCCCCGAGTCAGGAATTGAACGCAGGTCCTTTTTGTGCCACTGCTGCCTCACAATTATATTTTAGCTGCAGGAGTCAGAGCCACACCTGGGGTCCTGCTTTGCCAAGAGTGCAGCTTTTTTGTAGTAGTGCATTGATTCATTCAGCTGCTCCTACACACACGGG
>JAZEWT010000003.1:38385471-38399953 GCA_036362905.1 Mordacia mordax
CATCCACACAGCACCTTCATACACACCCACCAACACACGTAGTCACATCCACACAGCACCTTCATACACACCCACCAACACACGTAGTCACATCCACACAGTACCTTCATACACACCCACCAACACACGTAGTCACATCAAAACTCCACAGCTCTCAATCACGCTTCACTCATTCTCTCGCTAAAAAATACCGCGCGCACCTCAGATGGAACTACTAGATTACTGCTTGGCCGTTAGCGGGAATCGAACTCAAGTGACCGGGCTCATAACGCAGCGGATTGCCACCGCTCCCCTCACCGCACGGCAATGTCAGGAATCGAACTTGGGTTCGACTCGGCTGCGAGGCACGAGTCCGGTTGAACCATTGCGCCACGCCGCGGCATAAATATGACCCCCTTATCTCATATTGTCAGAAACCGCTTAGTCATGTACAGGGTCACGGTGAGCCGGAGCCTATTCCGGCAGACACAGGGCGCAAGGCAGGGATATACCCACGATGGGACGCCAGTCCAGCACCGAGCACTACGGGCAATTTAGTCTGCAATCCAATTAACCTATGCAAGAGCATGTTTTGGACTGTGGGAGGAGTGCCCGCGAAAACTCATGCGGACACGGGGAGAACATGCAAACCCCACACAGAAAGGCACCCGAGCCGAGATTGGAACCCGGACCACCGGGCAGCCCACAAACATGGCCCGAAGCGCACAACTGTATCTGCGCGCATGACGTCATCGCGTTCACGCTAAAGGAAGTCACGATGTTGCTTCCACTTTGTGAGTTTCGGTTCTTAACGCTGAGCGCCGAACACGCAGCCTTTCATTCCCAGCGACTCAGGTGAGTGAGCGAGCGAGCGAGGGAGTCAGATATCTGCCAGCAACGTTGATTGTTGGGTCACGTAGCCCACATGCCCATCAACCGTATGCTCGAGCACAGCACAGGTTGGAAAAAAAAGACGGGCTTGCGTGGTCTAGGCGTCTAAGATGGGCGCAGAGTTAAATGGGTTTGAAGGTGACCCGGCACAAGCTGTGCCAAGGTTGCCATACATCAATGAGGCCCTTAAAGTTCATCTCATCTCATTGTCAGAAACCGCTTAGTCCTGTACAGGGTCGCGGTGAGCCGGAGACAATCCCGGCAGATAGAGGGCGCAAGGAGGGATATACCCACGATGGGACGCCAGTCCATCACCGGGCACTGAGGGCAATTTAGTCTGCAATCCAATTAACCTATGCAGCAGCATGCTTTTGGACAATGGGGGGAAAACGGAGTACCCGACGACAACCCACGCGGACACGAGGAGAGAGCTCGCAAACTCCACACAGAAAGGCACCCGAGCCGAGATTCGAACCCGGAACCTTCTTGCTGTGAGGCGACAGCGCTACCCACCGGGCCACCGCACCGCCCGGCTCTTAAAGTTGTGTCGCAGAAATCCCGCATCTAGACCTTGCAAACTCACTGGGTACTTACTGCTATAATAATAAACATCGATCCAGAATAATAGTAATGCATATAGAGCTCGTGGGCGGCGCGGTGGCGCAGTGGTTAGCGCTGACGCCTCACAGCAAGAAGGTCCCGGGTTCGAGTCTCTCGGCTCGGGTGCCTTTCCGTGTGGAGTTTGCATGCTCTCCCCGTGTCCGCGTGGGTTTTCGCCGGGTACTCCGGTTTCCTCCCACAGTCCAAAAGCATGCTCCTGGATAGGTTGATTGGCTCACAGACTAAAATTGTCCCGCAATGCCCGGCGATGGACCGGCGTCCCGTCGTCGGGTTTATTCCTGCCTTACGCCCTATGTTTCCGGGATAGGCTCCGGCTTCACCGTGACCCTATATAGGATTAAGCGGTTTCAGATAATGAGACATATAGAGCTCGTTTCACCCGAGGGTCACAAAGCGCTGCACAGAGCTGCGGAGAGAGCGGCACGTCAACAACGAGATAACGGTAAATCAGCAACAATAACGTTTTTTTGGATTTTTTTTACAAAGCCGAACTGTGGAGAGAATGAAATGTCAACAACATTTTAGTTCAACTAAAAGTCAAATTGTAGCAATAAATTATAGAAGGACGTAAAATAAGCGATAAAAAAATAATTTTTCAACAAACAAGGAAGGAATAAATGTTCCCGAGCAGGCGCAGGTCGGAAGAGAGTAATCATCTGTCAGCTTATCGAATAATAAACATATATGTGAAAGAAACCGACTCAGCAGTGCCAGGCGAGGTATATTTTTGATTCTAGCGGGAACGTGGAGGCAGTCACGCTTTAGCAACAGTGGAGGAGCGACGCTCACAACAACGAGTGGAGTGCAGGGCAGTTAAAACGCAGCAAGTCTCTTTGGAACGCTGACCAGAGACGAGGTATCCACGTTTGATTGAACTAAAACGACCTGGCACAGGTCAGTCATCATTTCTCGTTAAGAAAGATTTGGTTTGGAGGTTTACAATTAATCATTGTAACGTCAAGCAAAATGTCACAACTCAAAATTACACTTAAAAAAAATTGCACTTCTCGAGCGCCTTTCACCCGAGGGTCGGAAAGCGCTGCATAGAATTGCGGATATAATGTCATTTCAACAACAACTTCATATGAATGGCACATCACCAACAATGACGTGGAGGTGAGGTGTAGGTGGACGTGACATCATTATAACCGTCTGCAGCACAGGATGGGTTCCACAGGAATGGAAAGATGCCATAGTGATCCCCCTCTTTAAAAAGGGGGGACCGCACCGATTATAACAACCACAGGGGTATCTCGCTCCTGAGTGTGAGGCTGGGAAAGGTCCTGGAAAGCATTGTTCAACATCGCCTTGCCAGGCACGCTGAGGAGAGGCGGAACCTCAATGTAGTTTCAGGCCGGGCGGTCCTGCACAGACGCCATATTCTCTGTCCGGTTGCTAGAGCAGAGATGTAGGGAATTTCTACAGAACCTACATCTCTAGTGAAGGTGAGGTGTAGGTGGACGTGTCGGTGCGGTGGAGGCGTAGGTGGAAGTATAGATGGAACTTAGTTTCCTGCGCTAAATTAATTAGCGATGTGCCATTGTGCTAATATCTCACGTATAGCCCTTGGATAAAGAAGCATTGCTTGTTCATGCGCCTTCATGAGTTTAATAAATTTTTTGGTTAAAGGCAACAATAGCCCCTGAGTTATTAATTTGTGCAAACTATATTCTGTGGAGAAACATTTCGCCATCTTCCTTCGTGATTAGTTTTGGGCTAGAAGTGTAATAGTCAATACTAAATGCACCCGTTTATATGATTCTATGTAGCATTTTGGCCCATGACATGAGAATGTGGCATTGGTCTATTGACGGAAGGCCGTTAATATTGATGAGCACCTCCCACACTCTACAACCAAGTCACTCGAAATGTGGTCAATCTCATAAGTTCACAGAAGCTAAGCAGGTTTGACCCTGGCTAATGCAGCTTGCTTGCTGCTGCAAGGCAGCATACAGCTTAGGGAGACTCGTACAGCAGTGGAGTGACAAAGGGGCCGTGCATATAGTTTTGTGGGTGGCACGGTGATGCAGAGAGTAGCGCCCCTACCAGAAGCTTGTCTGCATATGACACACTCATATCTCTTGTAATATCACTTTGTGCTAATAAGTATGCTTTTATCCGTTACAGATAAAGAACTTTGTTGAAGATGTCTGGCAATACTAACAGGGAAGTGATCAAATCCTGCAAAATCAAATTGCGGAAAATTCTTGATCCCTATTCAGGGGATCTGCTCGATTTGCTTCATGCAGAAAAAATAATCACGGATTCCCAATTTAAGACATTAAAGGAAAAAAAACTTTCGGAGCTGGTTAGGGCTATGCTCGACGACCTGTACGATTTGGGTGAAGAAGTCTGCACCAGTTTCCTCAGACAGGTGCTGTCACCGTATTGTACAGAAAACATTAATCTGCTAAAGCAAATCAAAACAGAAGTGGCACCCGTGTACCAAGCAATGACAGGTAGGTCCTCATGGCCAGGCTCCAGCTGTGAGACCTAGTAGCCTGTCAAGCTGTTGTAGGTGCCCCTGGCCTTTCATTCCCACCAGTGCTCGTCAATAAATGTCTTGTCCCATGAGAGTAACTTAGATATCTTACCGGTAAGCTCGTATCGCACACCCCCTTGTCCCACCTGTACCGTTCTGAATGCTTTGGTCATGTTCTTACTGGTATGCTGTACTGGATGCTGCTGCTTACTTTCACCTCTGCTCTTGCACTCAGGCACTTTGCACATTCGAACTCTTGACCGATAGAGCTGTGCACACCGCTGTTTGTAGTCTTATCTCATCTCATTGTCAGAAATCGCTTAGTCCTGCACAGGGTCGCGGCGAGCCAGAGCCTATCCCGATATACACAGGGTGCAAGGCAGGGATATACTCACGATGAAACACCAGTCCATACCAGGCACTGCGGGCAACTTAGTCAGCACACCAATTAGCTTATGCAGCAGCATGCTTTTGGACTGTGGGGGGAAACCGGAGTGCCCGGCGACAACCCACGTGGACACGGGGAGAGAACTCGCAAACTCCACACAGAAAGGCACCACATGCAAACTCCACACAGAAAGGCAACCGAGCCGAGATTCGAACCTGGGACCTTTTTGCTGTGAGGCAACAGTGCTACCCACTGGGCCACCATGCTGCCCCTGTTTGTGGTTATATTTGATATTGCTTAAACACTTCTCAGGTGTTTTTATGTGGTCAGACTTAAGCTCTCTTCTGATTTTTTACTGGGTTCATAATGTTCGCGTCTAAATACCAATCATGTTTCACTGTGATTCTGAAATTGGGTGCTTGTTTTTTTTCAGAAGGGGACACGAGTGATGGGACCTCAAAACTAGAGACAGTAAAGCCATCAACAATAGAATTTTACAATTCAACTAAAGGAAAGGATGATGTAAGTTTGATGAATTATGTATAACATTTAAGACTTTATATAACAAATAGGTTTGTATAATAAAACAATAACAGTTCAGCTCGTCCATTTTCAGTCATTGAAGTGTGACCTGGAGAGTTGGTCAGGTGACTCAGAAGTGAAAGCACTAAGCTGGGACCTCTGTGATCCTAGATTTATTTCCTAGTTTCAGCCACCAATGAGTAAACCAGGCTCACACCAGTGACCAAAAAAAATCGCATTTAATATGGATAATGTCCACATCTGAGAATTTAAAAAAATTGGTTGACTGTCATATGAAGGACAGTTCTGTTTGTAGCAGAGTTGGTAGGAAAATGGTGTTAGTGTTGATATGGGGTTACTTGAAAGACTTCAGGAATAGTTCTACGAAATACCCTTCTGATGGTCATTTTATAATATGAAGGTTCACATTGTCAGGGGAGGTATGGGATGGGTGATGATCTTGATAGAAGTGTAAGGAGAAAGTCAGAAGGACCATTCTGGATTGTGCTTTTCGGTCAAAGGTCAGGATGTGAGATGTGATTTGGCTGTGATTTATTTAGAGAGCAGATCCCAAGTGTGGCATGGTGGTGGTTTCGTGTCGTTCTTCGAGTGGAATATAAAATGGCACCCAAATTGTTATTTAGTTGTAGCAAGTTCTATTAATGACCGTCTGTGCATTTTTCAGGTTTACCAAGTGATGCCACGTGGACCAGAGAGACAGAGGCAAGCCCTCATCATCAACAATCGAAACTTTACTGGAAGATTGTCCATGCGTGAAGGGTCAGAGAAAGATGTTGCGTCCTTAGCGTACCTGTTCAAGCGGCTGGATTACACTCCAATTGTACACAAAGACAAAAGCGCAGAGGTAAGTTGTATGTAATAGGTGTAGAGGTGAAAGGAAGCCAGTATGCTTCGGTACGGCGGTAAGATGGTAACCGAACCATTCAATGGAGGGAAAAGGAGGTTGCCATACAATTCTACCAGAAATACATTTAAGTTACTTTTGCTGCTGAATAGGTGGTTAAGGTGCAGCCACGCAATTGCTTCCTTGAGCCACTGCTGGTAGAAGAGGCGTCCGCTCAATCATGTAGAAAAGGGATCCTCTGACGGCTATCATGTCCCCTCTTTCCTGCTGGCATTCGAAGAGGTGGAAACACCCCACCTTACTCAATTTACCGATTGGTTAACTGCATTGTACCCATTTAGACCACTGGGTAGTCAGGGGAGGGAGGCTTTAAGTAACCTGCACCGTAACGATGTAGGTATTAGCCTGTTGATGCCTCCAACGTGGAAAGCGAAATGTTGCAAAGGAGAGAGGAGGAGAGCTCGACTTGGCTATCTCGAAAAGGCAGCTCTTGAGAGCAATAATGGCAACCTGCACCGGATTATGAAATTGACCTGGTGACTTGTGTATCGAAAGTCTAACTGTGCCAGCATTATGCTAGAGAAGCCTCCCCATCAGATGCCCTCATCAATATTATCATTATCAGGAATATATACATCTAAACTCGATATGCTCTACCTCCCTTTTGATCATGACATGACTATTATTAACCCAATGAGAGGAACCCAACCTAGCGTTGAGGTCTCAGAACCTCAACAGTGCAAGCCTACTGATTCCAAATGGTACTGAATACCTTGTGCTGCTGTTTATGAGGATTGTTTTTATCTCATCTCATCTCATTGTCAAAAACCACTGAGTCGTGACAGGGTCGCGGTGAGCAGGAGCCTATCTCGGCAGACACAGGGCGTAAGGCAGGGACGTACCCACGATGGGACGCCAGTCCACCATGCGAGCCAATTAACCTATACAGCAACATGTCTTTTGGACTGTGGGAGGAAAACGGATTGCCCGGCGAAAACCCACGCGGACACGGGGAAACATGCAAACTCCACACAGAAAGGCACCCAAGCCGAGACTCGAATCCGGGGCCTTCTTGCTGTGAGGCGACAGCGCTACCCACTGGGCCAACGTGCCGCCCAGGATTTTTTTTATACCATTTACAACTAATGTTGAAGGCGGAAATGCGTTACCTGTGCATGTCTGTAACAGTGGAGGCGGCCTATAGTAACCGTACAGTATAAATAGTATTTCCAAACCCCCTTTCTTTCATACATTGCCTATTCAGCGTTCTTCCCCCATAGATGTTGGCACTGTATGGCATCTCTATGGACAGTAGCTTCTAGTGCCTTCTAGTGCCAATAGACTGCTCGAGTCTAAGCAACTGAAGACCTTCAAGCTGCGCACGTTGGAACGCTGCCTTAAGCTAATGCAAGAGATACCAACCCCTGAAAATTCCGGGGCTATGTCGCGGAAATCGCTCACTCATAGGAAGACTTGGTCCGTTTTCGTTGGTTCACTCATCTTTTGGCCCCTCTGCTTGTTCTGTCGCCTGCTATTCCAGTCCGATTTGTCTTCCTCTTTCTCTTTTCCCGCTCCGTCTTTCTTTCCCCCCTCTCCACCTCTGCCTATATCCGTCACTTCCTAGAGGAACTCTATGGCAGGGCTTCTCAACTTTTTGCACCTCAAGGGCCCACTTTGCCCACTTTGTTCTGGTCTCCACGGGCCACCAGGTGGCGCTCACGGCTAAATGATGGCTCGCGACTTTCCGGTTGAGAATGGCGGATCTACAGCGCTGCTCAGATGGACCGGTCACACGGAAGATGGGCATCCGAGTTCTTTGCAGGAATTTCAAGCAATAGAATGTATAACGCGCCGTGCAAATCTGGTCATGAACAAGACGCGGACATGGAGGCACGCGAAAGGGCGCAGAGAGGCGAGGGGAAGATAGCCACACAGCCAGCTGGTATCATCAACAGAAGAATCTGGAGGAAACCCACGCAGAACAGGGGGAAAACACACAAACTCCACACGGAAAGGTGCCTGAGGGGGGAACTAAACTGCCTTGGGCAGAACTTTCTGTTTTGGCGCCGATGTTACCACTTCATAGACACTCGGCCATCCTTGCATCTCTGTACGTGCATTAAATATGCAAAATAATTCAATTTATAAAGTGCGTAGAATTCGTGGCAGGTCAAGATTAGAGACGGTTTAAAGGTGCGGATAAAATACCCTATAAAAAACGGAAAACGTGACCGTGTTGAAATGAAGCAATAACAAGTCAGATTTAATTATCTATGCTTCTTTTTCTTCATTAGGAGATTGAAAACCTCGTAAAGACGTTTGCGCAGATGGACGAGCATATGCAATCTGACAGCACTTTTGTGGTGATAATGTCCCACGGTTGCATTAACGGCATTTTCGGCAAGGATGAGAACGACCTCCTGAGCACCGACAAGGTCTACACGGCTCTCAACAACGTCAACTGCAAGGGACTGTCTAACAAGCCTAAGATAATCATCGTGCAGGCCTGCAGAAGTGAGCTCGCTGCAATACTCTTGCACGCATCGTCGGCCGTTCAATGAACCCGGCATGTTTTATTATAAATTCGCCGATTAAATGCAGTACTTCTATTGTTGTTCTTGTTAATGATACTTTACCATTGCAATGCACTTAAAGCGTAAAGTGGATGTAGGATTGCTGTGAGCAGTGGCACATAACGAAGATAAATAAGGAGTGATTGTCCTAAGCAAATCAGAGCATGCAATGTAGATGGATAGATATATGTTTATTATTGCAGCAGAAAGTTCCTAGTAAGCTTCCAAGTTTTAGATACACGATCCCTGTGACGCAACAAACGTCCGAAATGACCAACGTAACATAATGTTTTACTGCATAACTATTGTCATATCGTCTTTAATTTTGGGTAGATATCACAAGAGACGCATTGGAACCCGTGCAGGAGCTGGGCGTGGACCCTCCCTCCTTTGATGGAAGCGTGCACCGAGAGAGTGACATGACCTGCCTCTACTCCACGCTGCCCGGTCCGTTCACACAGCCCTGTCACCCCCGGGCGCCGTCTCAACGCAGGTTTACGATGCGCAGGAGGGTGCCACAAGCGGCACATGGCTGACGAATGTTCTATGTTTATTATTGCAGCAGACTGTACCCGGTGAACTTGCAAGCTCTGCATGCGGGATTCCCACAACACCACACTGCGTCATATCTCTAACTATGGCTCCTGTCTCTAACACTAGATGAACAGATGTTCATGATTACAGTAGAAAGTACCCAGTGAGCTTGCAAGTTCTAGATGTGGAATACCTGCGACATAACAAAAGTTGGATCTGACCAATGCAACAGCGTATAAAAGGGCTCAGGCTTACCGTGTCATGCCTCTCCACATACAACCGGTATAAACTGTCGCTATCCAGTTTGATCCAGTTGGGCCAGTTATTCAAAATGGTCGGGGTATTGGAGCAGATTTCTGCGGCCGAATGCTCTTCCTGATGATAATATCAATACAGTGGCAATGAACTTGCAACGTAGACATAATGACCACACTCTAGATTTAAATCACTTGCACTGCATAGCTGTTCATTGTATCATAAATGAGGATGGCGTTCAAAGTCAGGTTAACTCTGGGGATCAGTATGGTCTGAGTCTCAAGCTTCCAAACTGGAAAGCCGTGTTTTCTGAGCAGAGCTTGAATACCAGTCTCTCTGTCCTCCCACTCACCCTGACTGCCTGCAGAAGAAGTCTCATACCGGAACCGAAAGAGCGGAAGCCACCTGATCCAGACCCTGGTGAAGGTGATGATGGAGTACGCTTGCTCGCAGCACGTGCAGGATCTGTTAACCAGGGTGAGTTACTCGGGAGAGATTTTCCAGCAGGGCATAGTGCCACCACCCCTTTATCTTTGCAAATGTTGGGTTTGAAAAGTTTTGCTTACTCTTCAGTTCAATATCGATACCCGCTTAATCTTGTACAGGGTCATACGGAGCCGGCGCTTATCCTGGGAGACAAAGGGTGCAAGGCTATAAGCAGGACGTGACGCCTATACATCGCAGGGCATACTTTTTTGGGACAATTTACTCAACAGGTCAATTAATCTCGGCAGTAGCATCTCTTTGAATGGTGGGAGGAAACTGGGGTACCTGGCGAAAACCCAAACTCTAAACAGAAAGGAACCTGAGCCGGGAACCGAACCCGGATGCTTCTTGCTGTGAGGCAGCAGCGCTGCTCACTGCACCACCGCGCTGCCCGTTCCTTACTGTTTAATAGTGTTTTTGTTTATAGCTTTACATTTTTTTGAAGGCTGACATTAGTTTTCTTTTTAGTTGTATTATAATGATGTAGGCTTTCACAGCTCGATGTTTAATAATTGCTCTCCATAGCTGTTCTTTCAGGTAAGCTGCGTCGACACGGCTATCTCAAAATAACAACTATGGAGAGAATTTTTAACTTATTAACTATATTGGCCTCATGCCCCCAACGTGGGAGGTGAAACATCACGAAGGACAGAGGAGGAACACTCCACATGGCTATCCCGAAAGAGCAGCTCATGAGAGCAATTCTCATACATCGAGCTATGAAAACCCACTTTAATATCTACGACATTGTTGTTTCTTTCGATGCTATAAGCTGGTGGTGAACGTAAATTAATTGCCGTACTTTTATAAAACTGCATTCAACCACGAAAGTATAGGACAACTGATTTGCGTGCGCTGACCTCTGGAACAGCTGTTGCTTATAAATTCGGTTCCCTAATCACAGCGCCAGCCAGGCCAACAATTGCTTGACTTTCAATGCCTAAAGTGATCGGGGGGAGGGGGGGGGGTTGCACACTGCGGGTGATCTGGTGACAAAAAACGAGCAACTTGATGATGAGCCAGCTCTTTCCACGATGTCCTCCACCCTCCCTTTCGGAACGCAGGTGAAGCAGGAATGCTCAGAGATGAAGACCGCACAAATGCCCGTCGATGAGAGGAACAGCCTCAGGCGTAAATTCTATCTCTTTCCAGGCTGCTGATGACTCGTTCCAAGAGTGAGGGGCAGACACCACAACAGATTTTTTCCCCCAATCTTCATGTGCAGCTGGGTATGCTTATTAAGACAGTAGCTTGAGCTGCTAAGATTGAGTTTGTTTATCTCTATGGATAACAAATCCATCAAATAATTTGCCGATTTGTGAAGTGGACCATTACATTTGAACAGAGCCCAGCAAATATTTCTGCGATTCTTTCACGAAGCTAATTGAGCCAAAATACAATGCACCATGGGAGGTTTTGTAGGGGAAATCTGAAGCAAATCTAAGAGCAGAACTACATAGTGGGCTATGTTTATTTAATATAGTGTAAAATGCAGATTGTTATCTTGCAATAACCAAAAAAATGGTAGAAGTCTTTTTTTATGTGTAGGCAGAAAATAGTTGGAAAGTAATGTTTACGTCTGTGATCTTCTTGAATTTCAACGTTGAGTGAATATAATTTGAAGCCATATAGAGCTTGCAATCTCGTTGTTATTAATTATTATTTATCAGACGCCCTTATCCAGGGCGACTTACATCATCACGCACACATTTTAAATAAATACATAATATCAGTGCCCCAACACTTCTGTCTATATGTTGTTGTTGTTTTAGATGTCAGACATGTTCAATAATGGTTGGAAAGATGTGACTTAAGTAGTTTTCGGAATGATGTGAGTGACTCTGTGGTCCTGATTTCTATTGGGATGTCATTCCACCATGATGGGGCCAGTGTACTGAAGTAGCGAGTCTTGATACCCGGAGAGTGGAAGTGTAGTCGACCAGACAACCAGAAGTTGCTGAGCGGAGAGAGCGAGGGGGGTATAGGGGAATATATTGGTGCAGAAGAGGGAGCAGATAGGTGGAGACAGCGCTGGGTAAGAACCAGTATTCTGAATTCGCTGCGTGCAGTCACCGTCAGCCAGTGTACGGAGAGACGTAGAGGAGTCGAATGGGAAAAGCGAGGCAGAGAAAAGACCGGGCGAGCAGCGGAATTTTAGACACGTTCAAGTGGACGGATAGCAGATACAGACAGGGCAGCTAAGAGAGGGAGAGTTGCCGTTGTCCAGGCGGGATTGAATGTGGATGTTGAATGAGTGAGACCGGCATGTATGACAATGGAGATGTAGAGAAAATATGAAAGAAACATCCAGGCTAACACCTAGACTCCGAACAGACGCAGAGGCATAAATAGTTGTTGAACCAAAGGAGATGGAGAGAGTGAGATTAGGTGAAAGGGGCGAAGAAGATAGAAGAAAAAGGACATCTGTTTTTAAAAGTTTAAGTTGTGGATGGTGCTCACACATTTACGATGAAACGACCGAAATATGCAAAGAAATTCGGGAAGATATGTCAGTGGAAGATAAAGGTAATGAAGGATAGAGCTGGACATTTTCGGCGTATATCTGATACGGTGATAGTTTGTGTCATTTTCCGCTGTTCTACGTTGGTTTACGTTTGAGTTCTCCGGTTTCGCCCTACAACTAATTAAAACGCTTATAAATTGTCCGATACCATCATAACACAGGGACGCAGTGTCTGGTGGTCTGGCGCCAGCTGTTTAAGTGGCTGCCCCCCCCCCCCACTACTCCACTGGGAGGAGGTGTTTAAAGCCAGAAGGAGGTGCGATGATGTGTGGGTCTCGCACGAAGCGTTAACTCTGCACGTCCCCTCTGCTACACCCTGTTCGCGCATCAGCAGCGTTCCTCTCGGCATCTGGGTGCAATTCGAGGGGTTGCGGCGGGGTCCATTCAGCGGCAGATACAATATCTAAACTTGACACGAGGGGGCCACATCGAGTCGCCCGTTCGTAGGAAGGGCGCCATGCGAGAGAGATGAGCTCTACCCGTCGTGCTTTCTAGAGATAGTAATTGCATTTATAGAGCGCTTTTCACCCAAGGGTCACAAAGCGCTGCACAGAGCTGCGAAGAGAACGGCGCGTCAATAACAACGACGAGATTAGAACGGCAAATCAGCAGCAATAACTTTGTTTTTGGGTTTGGTAGGTAGCAAAGTAACAAAATGTATTAATTGCACTGGGGAGGCAATAGCAATGAATAGATGTGTGTGCAGATGTCTTCTGTCATTCTTGGACCGAGACAACTCCTTCGAGGAGGGTGATGATGGAGCTTAGATTGCACTGCGGCAAATTGGGAGGCTGCAGTGTGTCTCTGTGTGTATAAAAAAAAAAGCAGCCAGAATGTCTCCTTCGTGTGTCAGTCTCTCTACATAAAACGCACAATATTATTTCCTGCACAACACCCCATCGGGACTAACATCCTTGTCAGGACTGGGGGGGGGTGGAAGCTGGGGGGTACAAAGCAGAAACACGAGTGGTCGTTTTTTTATCTAGCGGTCTAAACCATGGGGTAGGTAACCCAGGAAATCGCGGGGGGGGGGGAATCATCATTGGATTTTGCCTGGAGCCCCATAATCATTAAGACCGCTTTTGATTAGCAGAATGGACTCAGCAAAAGTTCGTCTGTTTGCGACACGATGCTATTCACCAGCAGTGATTTGGGTAAGCCTGGCTCTGATGATGAGACACTGCATCTCAATGTAGCTCCTGATTTCCATTGTACCTAATCAATACTGCAAAATCTATACACTCCAAAAAAGCAATTGGGCCTGATGGGTTATGTGAGAAATGATTGCCGGTGATCGAGAATTACAGCGTCAGCCAGAGGGCGTTACAACGCGGCGGTAAAGCGACGAATTTAGCTGCTGTGCAAGAGCGAGATGAGAGAGGATTTCATCGACGCACGACCGTGAGAGATAGCTACGACTCGCGGAGACCTTCATCCACGGTGTATCGATCATCGATGACGATTATGACGATAACATGATTATGATGATGATCGAGGAGAAACGTTTGACACGGCCATCCCGAAATAGCAGGAATGAAGATACATTATTTGATGGCGTGCTCTTTTCCGACACGCCGCGTTACTCAGGAAGGAATGGGGCAAGCACCCCACACAGGAACCTCTTCAACAATACCCTTGAGTCTCAATGACACTCGAAGCGGTTCTGATGGGTAGTTTGCATGAGACTTCAAAGCGACCTCCAGGTGGAGAAACAACTTAATTTATTCAACGGAAACGCAATTATTCCATCACACAGGCACGTGTACGCGTCTCCTGAGCGGAAAAACCCCGGCGTGGAGTACTGCGCTTTGTCTCGCTGAAGTATGGAGTTAACATCGCTATGACGTACCTCACTGACGCACCTCTTTTATGCAGGGTGTCCAATTTAAACTGAACCACAGGAACTCCATCGGGAGCAAAATAAAGAACGTAAAGGTGGAATATTTACTTTGTGCACGTAATTTGTTTTGTATGCTAGTCATGACAATTTTTAACACGTATGATGTTAACAAAATTTTAGTGAACCCTGTTTAAGATGTCATGTTACTTTAGAACAAACATCCCTACGGTTCCATTTATATGGGACACCCTGTAGATATGATAAAAAAACGATTATTTACTTATGTAACGATGACAAGATTATTTACTTGTGGTAATGTAGGTTTTCGTTTCAGTTATATTGTATATTATTTATCCACAGGTATATTCCAGCGAGTGTATATGCCTGCCAAAAATGACGGGGTGCAAGTAGTGTGTTCTGTCCATCCATCCATCCATCTTCTTCCGTTTATCCGGTGCCGGGTCGCGGGGGCAGCAGTCTAAGCAGCGATGCCCAAACTTCCCTCACCCCAGACACTTCCTC
>JAZEWT010000003.1:38402151-38412625 GCA_036362905.1 Mordacia mordax
GTCGTCGGGTGTATTCCTGCCTTACGCCCTGTGCTTCTGGGATAGGCTCCGGCTCACCGTGACCCTATATAGGATTAAGCGGTTTCAGATAATGAGATGAGACTATAATTGCCCTCAGTGTCCGGTGATGGACTGGCGTCCCATCGTGGGTATATCCCTGCCTTGCGCCCTGTATCTGCCGGGATGGGATCCGGCTCACCGTGACCCTGTACAGGATTAAGCGGTTCTGACAATGAGATGAGATGAGACTCTTTAATGAATTAGCTGATATCATAACGTATATAGGACGCAGTGTCTGGCAAATGTTGTCGCTGAATAATTATGTGGCTGCCTTCCCCCTCCCCCGCCTTTCTGCGGTTATATATTGTATTCGGTCAAGTAAAACAAATTCGGTTAAGTCATGCAAAACAATGTCGTAACCCTCCACTACCCGACATAGCCAATTATGAAGGTTTGTCACATGAGCAGAACGTACAAAATGTTCACCATCTCAGCGCACCGGTGCGTTGGAGAATAAATGCTGTGGGTTTACTCTCCAACGCATCCGTGTGCTGAGACAAACCTTACAAATTGGCTGTGTCGAGTGGTAGAGGGTTTACGATACAATTGTTTTCGTGACCTAACACAAAAAATGGATTTTATCGATGACATTAGTCACGAAAGCCTCCGAAATAAATTGTATCATAATTTGTTTCACACACGCGCACATTTATAATAATAATTGTAGTTCTAGAGCGATTTTCACCCGAGGGTCACAAAGGCTGCACAGAGCTGCGGAGAGAACGGCATGTCAACAACAACAACCACATCATCAATGCTGTTCGTGTGCGGTGGGCTCGTCTGTGAGAGTGCTTCCCACTCTGTGCTCCATCCGGTTGTCGAATTCCACGACCAACTGCGTGGGTTTGTTGGGGTCGGGCAGCACTGATCTTGGGCCCCTCCAGCGCGTTATGTTCGTAACTCGCGCAGAACGGGTGTTGCGTGCATCGAGTCGTGCTGGAGAACGCCCCGTGGTAGGCGACATCCTAGAACTGCTATTGAGATCCCTTCGAGTGAAAACTGATCTTAAGAGTCGGACAGTCGTGTCGAGCATTCCTCCGATTTCAACCGCTCGACACGGCTATTTTGAACCAAGCAGGTCTTAAGAGCATTTTTTTATTGTACCTCGAACTATTATGAACCTACATCAATATCTGCTTTCAATGACCTCGTTTTCATCCAGGGACGTCAGCTATGGTGACGATCTTCATGTGAAAATATTCAATCCCGTAATCCTCAGAGTTGAACTAATTTGGAATTGGGTAAAAAACAATTTTAAGATTCTGGATGATAGTTTCTCTCAAAAGCTAATACCTCCAACGTGGAGGTGAAACGTTGCGAATGCCATAAGAGGAACACTCGACACGGCTTTACTGAAAGAATGCCTCTTGAGAGCAATTCTCCTACCGTACATCGAGCCGTGAAAACATTCATAAATACAGATGCTGAATGGTTATTTACCCATTGTATAGGCTCAGCAACCTATAAATGCTAATTTGGTGAAGTATGATTAGTCAACTCCCACGAATCGTGGAGTTTGGTGATAGTTTCATCCAACAGTCGACTGGCAAACGGCTGTACATTACACATTAACATTACGTGAAGTGGGGCGACGCGGTGGCCCAGTGGTTAGCGCTGACGCCTCACAGCAAGAAGGTCCCGGGTTCGAATCTCTCGGCTCGGGTGCCTTTCTGTGTGGAGTTTGCATGCTCTCCCCGTGTCCGCGTGGGTTTTCGCCGGGTACTCCGGTTTCCTCCCACAGTCCAAAAGCATGCTCCTGGATAGGTTGATTGGCTCGCAGACTAAAATTGTCCCGCAATGCCCGGCGATGGACTGGCGTCCCGTCGTCGGGTGTATTCCTGCCTTACGCCCTGTGTTTCCGGGATAGGCTCCGGCTCACCGTGACCCTATATAGGATTAAGCGGTTTCAGATAATGAGATGAGAGATGAGATTACGTGAAGTTGGGTTGACACAAACCACAAAGCTGGCCCTTCAAAACCTTCCAGACTGAGTGAGCACGTGTGCCCGGTGGAGGAGGGCAAGGTCACCGAGATGGGCATTGGAGTGGCACCAGAGATGAAAGTAACCCGGCACGGTCCGATACGGCGTACCGGTAATAAAGTAGTCAACGCATTCAATATAGTCCACGTGGAATCAGGCTTGCGATACGATGTTACCGCTATAACAATGTTAATGTACCTTCACCCTTGCGTGGCACCCAGAGGGCGCCGACCAAGGAGGAACCAACGACAGCCAGGTGGGGGTTGGCGATGATGAGGCTTTTGTAAGATCAGTCTTTGAAGCACGCGTGTGACTGGAGAAGCAAGTAGAGATCCTAAATATAGACGCTGGGAATGTTGCATGCTCAGAGAATTCTGCAAGTCGATGAGTTCGTGCTCTCTCTCCTCCCCTCCTTTGTGCTTACCCCACACTCTATACCGCGTGCGCTTCAATTAATAGACTCTCCTGCGCACATCAAACTCTACTGATAGGGGGTTTCTTCTTGCAGCTGAGCGCATTCCTTAATACGGGAGGACGCCGGGTGGGGGGGGGGGCGCGCGTGTAGGGTGTACGGTTACGCACGAGCACCGGAGCACTTGGCTCGCGAGGAGCCCCGCGCTGTCGGTGTGAGGTTTTGCGCAGATGAAATCGATTGACTCGAACAACGATCCCTCCCTAAACTTGTCAACTTGGTGCGCCGTTGGGGAGTAGGTTGGGAAGGAAGGGTGCGGGAGGGGGGAAAGGGGACACGTATCGAGCCGGTTGTGCGCTCGCGAATTCCACTGCAATTTTGCAGGATAATTTGCATCGCTCTATGCATTTTCATAGGGTTCTCATAGGAATTTAATGATTTTCTGTTTTCAATTTCCTTAGCGATGCTTTCGGCGCAAGTGACGCCATGCAAGTGCACTCGTGAAGATATTCACTGCTATACGAAGCCGGCGAACCGAGTTCGATTTCTGCTCGCAAGCAACATCGGTGGTGAATATCTGAAGCGCTCCTGGACTATGCCTTAGGTCGACTCAGCCGCAAATGAGCACCTGGTGATGTGTGTGTAAATGTCAGCACTGGGGACACAAAGGCGGCCGTGAGTGGTATTGGTCACCCAATTTCGTGCATGCGTTGTACCAGCCTTCATAAGTGGTCGCTGCCAGTACATGCTCCAACAGTCTGGTAAAGGCTATATGGTGGATCTTTGCCTGTACCTTTGGCATGTACATATGCATGTGTGTGCGTGTATATGATATATAGTCCTATCCTGGTTTTATACGTGTGTGTGCGTCTCTGTGGGTCCTTACCGTTGGCCGGCAAAACAACCTCCCTCCTCGTGGCGCCGGTCGGTAATGCTATGTTGGCTGTGCTCACAGCCTCGACAGCAGCCAAGGGGTCTCCGGACGGGTGCGGGGGGCTGCTACCCCCCCCCCTCCCCACCTTCAATTGAATTACCACTTAACCACAAAGGAAAAAAAACGAAAAAAAAAACCTATGCTTTTGCTGGAGACCCCGGGGAGACAGGCATTTATGATGTCCCCTGGCCAACCTCCATTTGGTGGAGCTAAGAGACTGAACATGCGTCCCCGGGGTTCCTCCATAAATAACAAAAAGCTGTAATTCGAAGACTTTTTATGGATAACAAAAGCTGCTGCGTGTGGCAACGTGGAATTTTCGAACGCTCGAACTAGTATCGCCTGGACCTCTGTGAGATACAGGATGTCCAGTGGACTGATTCTGGCTCCAGTCATCAGCAGGGGTGGATCGTCCTTCATTCGGGACATGAAACTGCCAAACAGAGAGTGGCTCTTTTTATGGATGAAGGGGGCGTAGGAAAGTGGCAGTGGCGTGTGGAAACCTGTGAGCCCCAGACCACTGTGGGCTCGCTTCCCTCTAAATAGGAGGCGATGGATGGTGGTGATGGCTTACACCCCCACTGAATATGAATATCAGTGGAGGGATGCAACCAAGGCCGATGAGTTAGGTGTTTTCGATGACGTCCTGTACTAGGTGTTGGCTAAAGTGGCCCCTCAGGATCGAGTCATCTTGTTGGGTGACTTTAATGCCCAAGTGGGTCATGATGTAAACACCTGACCTGGAGTGATTGGAAGGCATGGGCCAGATCAGCTTGATAACAGCAACGGTAAGAGGCTGATAGATTTTTGTGCATCCCATGAGTTTGTAATCACCAATATGCTGCTCGGTTTTCGGAGCATCCACACAACATCATAGATGCATGCCGGGTCCAAGCAAAAACATCTGCTGGACTACATATTGGCGGAGCAGTGGATCCGGGTCCATGTCCTTGACACCAGACCTACCATGGAGCTGATTTGCCCTCTGACCATCGGCTTGTAATTTCTAAGATCCGCCTGCAATTCGTCTATAGCAGTGGTGGGTGTTCACCAAGAACACCATTAAAACCCACAGTGGCCTGGTCTCGGCTAGCTGATAAAAGTTGAAAGCGAGAATTTCATCATTGTGTGCAGCTGGGACTGACATCGTCCCCCACTTTTGATGCCCAGGGAAAATGGGTGAGGCTTAGGGCTGTGGCTCATGCAGCTGGAATGGCTGCACTGGTTAAATAGTCCAGACCTCCCCAGAAACCATCGCTGATGGAAGTGTTCAAGCTAGCCGAGAGAAAACGGCAGGTCCACTCACACCGCCTGCAGCATCCCACGCCCGAGAATGAGTAGGTTTACCGCAGCCTTCACTCAAGAGTTTCGGAGAGCTGTGCGGCGTTGTAAGAATGAGAAGTGGTCGCAGCTTGCTGAGGAGATGGAATCTTCCTCAATAGCCTGTGATCACAAATCACTTCTTAATTCCATCAACAGACTGACTTGCAATGTCGCACCGATTACCTTCCTTAAAGCAATGGTGATATGATCTCTGACCTCCAGGAACAAGTTCGTAGGTTTGCAGACCACATGTGAGGTCTTGGTGGAGGGGAACCCCGTTACCTCAGATAAAACCATGGAACAACATGAGGGTAACGCTGCTGGGGCTGCGGTGCCTCAGATAATGGAAGAAGTAGCAACCCCATGTGACTGGCTGCGGTGCCATCTGTAGAGGATCCAAAGTCTGAGACCAGGAAAAGCACCGGGTAGAGATAAAGAAGCGAAATGCTGAAGAAAGGTGGTGCTTGTCTACAGACTGCCCTACAGGACATCATTAAAACCGTCTGGAACATAGGACGAATTCTGCAGGAATGAAAGGTTGCCTGAGTGATCCCCTCTTTAAGAAGAGGGGCCGCACCTATTGTAATTACTACAGGGGCATCTCGCTCCTCAGTGCGCCCGGAAAGGCCTGACAAGGATTATTCCACATCACTTTTCCAGGCACGCTGAGGAGATATTTGTGGAACCCCAATGTGGTTCCAGGCCAGGGCAGTCTTGCAGAGACGCCATATTCTCTGTCCGGCTGCTACAGCAAAAGTACAGGGAATTCCAACAGGACCCGCACCGTTGCTTTATTGACCTGCTCAAGGCCTACAATACCATCAATAGGCCAGAGCTGTGGGTTGTTCTTCACGCTTTCGGGGTCCTTGACTCTCTGCTCACTGTCATTAAGGACCTTGAAGAGGGTGGACAAGCCCGGGTAAAGCTACGTGGTTGGGAGTCAGAATGCCCTCTGGCATTCATTTGCGACCATACCCGGACATCGATCGGCCTCCCATTGTACCTGTATCAGATGGAAATTCCACTGGAACATCCAGTGTCGCACATGAATGTCCTCTGGTTCCCACATTATTTAACCTATTTTTTGACGCCATAGTTCGATAGGCTTCCCATGGATGTTCCAGTGGATTTTCCATCTTATACAGGTACAATGGGAGGCTGATCGATGTCCGGGTGTGGTCAAGAGGGAGCTCTCTTCCCGCACCTCCAATAATAAAAATATTTACACTTCGATAGGGCTTTTCACCCGAGGGTCACACAGCTCTGCACAGAGATGTGGAGAGAACGACATAACAGCAACAAAACAATTGCACATCAAGAGGTACGCATGGTCGAGTGAGACGTGGGGGTTAACCCACGTGATATTTTACCCGTTAAGGGTAGTGGAGCGGCTGCACGGTAGCGTAGTGAGAAGCGCTGCAGTTTCACAGCGAGAAGAACCCAGGTTCGATTCTTTGCTCGGGTGCCGCTATTATGTGTGGAGTGTGCGCGTTCTCCCCGTATCTGCATTGGTTCTCGCCGGATACACCGGGTCTCCTCCTCCAGTTCAAAGACACACTGCTGCTGCTGCTGCAGCTGCAGCTGCTGCCTCGGTTAATTGGCCTGCTAACTAAATTGCCCTATGATGTATTGCCGTTCCATTCTAGGTTTAGCCCTGCCTTGCGCCCTGTGTCTGCCGTGATAGGTTCCGGCTTCAAGCGTGACACGATACAGTATTAAGCGAGTACTGATCAGTCCGTCAGGATTTATTTCAACTGGAAGGAACCGTTGAGCTACGTTGCTCTTCTTAACAGTTGTCCAACGGGGAGGGCTAAGCAAATTCGAACATTTCAGGGCACCGGGAAATTTGGTTCGGACAATTAATCTAGACAACAAGTATTTTGCATGATGTCTGTGGACACGCCTTCAGTGGACATGCTGCCTGATAATGAGTAAATGAAAGAACTGTAGTGGTGGGCTGAGGAAAACGGACGCGGCGTTCCTGCAAGTGATGACGGGCGGCTGGGCAAGAGTAATCTCTGACCGGCAGGAATGGGAACGGCTTGGGGAGGCCTTTATCCAGCAGTGGATTGATAATGGCTGATGAAAATTATGACGATAATGAATGCACATATATACTGCTGTTCTTCAAGTACGCCGAATCTCGTTGCTGGATTGAGGCCTATTTAATGAACGTAAATCGTGCTCTTTCCATTATTTCACTGTTAATTGAATAAATGCATGGACATGCCTCGCAGGTGACGCGCGTCGCGATGTGCGGAGTGGATTGTAGATCTTTATCCGGGTCGGGGTATACAGGGAGCAATCCACAACGACCAGCGCGACTGCTCAACTCTCATACAATCGCCATCATCATCACCACACAGACCCAGATGTTACAAAGTCGCCACAAATGCGCTTCACTCGCATGCCAATTACGCAAATGCGAAACTGGTCACCGAGAAATGTCAGAAAACATCTGCCAAACATGATTAAAATCAGGGCCCCGAGTGTAATAGTAATGTTTTAATAATTTATCACATTTATGTACTCGAGCACCATTCACCCAGAAGTTCAAAGGTGCTGCAGGAAATCGCAGAGGTATGGGGAAGGCAGCGACACTGTCAGCCGGTGGAAAACCACCAGATACTGCGTCCTGTATATTAAGATGGTATCGGCCGGATGATTAATGAGTGTTTTTAGTTGTGAGAGGAAGCCGGAGAATCCAGAGAAAACCCACACAGAACAGGTGGAGAACATACGAACCCAACACAGAAAGCCGCCCGAGGCGGGAATCGAACTGCCTCTGGCAGGACCTTCTTTCTAACCACTCCATTGCAGTGTAGAGAAAATGAATTGTCCAACTTTGGTCTCTAATGGTCTGAAAAGGGCCGTTGTCCCCCCCCCCCCAAAAGCACCTAGTATGTGCTATTTTAAGGCAATAATGTTATTGACGAATGTCTCATCTCATTATCTGAAACCGCTTAATCCTATATAGGGTCACGGTGAGCCGGAGCCTATCCCGGAAACACAGGGCGTAAGGCAGGAATACACCCGACGACGGGACGCCAGTCCATCGCCGGGCATTGCGGGACAATTTTAGTCTGCGAGCCAATCAACCTATCCAGGAGCATGCTTTTGGACTGTGGGAGGAAACCGGAGTACCCGGCGAAAACCCACGCGGACACGGGGAAAGCATGCAAACTCCACACAGAAAGGCACCCGAGCCGAGAGATTCGAACCCGGGACCTTCTTGCTGTGAGGCGCCAGCGCTAACCACTGGGCCACCGCGCCGCCCTATTGACGAATGTGTTGGGTTGTATTTTTCTACCAAGAGTCATGTTTTATCGACTGCTGGATGAAGGCTTCGTCGCAATCCCATGGCCGTACCTCGCGTTCCTCCTGTCTCATTCACAGACGAGGGACGAGGAGGAGCAGTTGTCAAGAGACAGGCATTGATGTAGGTTTTCACAGCTCGATGTATGCGCATTGCTATTTCCTTCGCGAAGGAGAGAAGACGAACGATCGACACGGCCATCCCGAAAAAGCAGTCGTTAAGAGGCAGGCAGGACAAACAAGGCAGCACTAAAGAGACACAGAAGGACTCGAAAATAACTTCGGATATTTTACGAAACCCGGGCACAGGTGGTGATTTTCGGGCAGCTGCAGGGAAGGGAGAGGGGCGTGGGGGGAGGTGAAGTTCCATGTACGAGGGCAGAGCACGTGGGAGTACACTTCCCAACGTTTCACCTAGCACGATGGAGGAGGCATCATCAGGCGGCGTGATGCCTCCAACATGGGAGGAGAAACTTAGCCAGGGAGAGAGCAGGAAGACTCGACACGGCTATCCTGAAAGAACAGCGATGGGGAGCAATTTCTGAATAATCATCATCATCATCGATGAGATCAGCATGATAACGACTAGCTTCATGTTGACACGCTCAGCGTGTGGAGTGGCCAAGAGATGACAGCGCAGCAAATGAATTCCTGAATCTATTTTTGCAGAGCTGTTGCGCGTTATTCCCCCGTGTGAGCAGCAACTCCATGTTGCTCCCACGCGCGAAGTCAAACACTCGTTACTAAAACTACACTAAAAGAAATTAAACTGTATCGATGAAGGTTTTCACAGCTCGATGCATGATGATTGCGTTCCAAAGCTGTTTTTTGGGGATTTCCGTGTCAAGCGCTCCCCCCCCCCCACCTGTTCTTCGCCACGTTTCACCTCCCACGTTGGGGGTTTCCCCAGGACGCCGATTCTGCAGGAAGCCTCCTCAACATGAGCATCTCGGGTGCTCAGAGCAGCCTTTCCCGGATACACGGGGTGGTCCAGATGCTTGTGACCCCCCTCCCAATTTAATTATCCCCATCTTCAAAGTTTTATATACCAATGGGTGTATAATCTAATGTAAGCGATTTAAAATAATATGGAAACTGTATTGATCTGAAATATGTAAATACGGGTTATTTACAACAGACATGAATGAGCAAAGAACAAACAATGTTGGAGGTCAATTAAATGAGGTTCACAAGACATCTGAACCACCCTGTACACAGCGCATTAACATTACGACCGCTATTATTCAATCCAATTTACCATTGCCAAGCCCAGGGCTTGACCCTACACGTGGAAGTCGGGGCGATGTTGACGTGCGTGTGTGTGTGCGTGTGTGCGTGCGTGTGCGTGTGTGCAATCGTACCGAAACCAAACAGCGCGCTCTCCCTCCCTCTCCCTTCATCCCCTTCCTCCCACCCACTCCCTCCCATCCCCTCCCGCTCTTTAATAGCAGCAGCAGCAGCAGCAGCGCCACTCTGCTCTTTGCGCTTCACTCCACGCACACACTGCTCGCCAAGCCGCAGCCGCGCGCGCCCCTGAGCCATCTCGACTCTTGTCTCCTGAATCCCTGCAACGACAGCGGCGATGAAATCCCAGAGAGAAGCCCTCAACTCGCCGCTCTGAACGGAGGGGGGGGGGGGCGCATTTGCCGGTAAGTGCTTCGCGCACGCATTCACACACCTCATTAGGGCGAAAGCGCGCTCCGCGTTATTGTCACACGATACGCGATGGTGTACTCCAGCAGCTCGCTAGCTGCCTCTATAACCGCACTCGACCGTGCCAGTATATATTATATACATACGCACAGCATGTGGACTCGAGCATGCCTGTGAGTAGTGTATCGCTGGCATTATTTGATCTTTATCTCAACCGTTCACTTTCGGTAATTGCACAATCGTCTTTATTCTCATGAATAATCTCCTCTTAATCGCCTGCGATATCGTCCTCCTTCCTCTCCTCCTCGTCCTCCCGGTGTTCTGAGTCTTGCGAGTAAAACCGCCCGGGCCTGACTGAACGAGCGAACGGACCTCGCGTCTCTTACGCGAGCCGGGGTTAGAAACCCTCGCGATGTGCAAAGCGTTTCGAAGCATTTACGCACCGGCTCGACGCCGCGACGCGCCGAGCTGTCCGTGAGCGGCGGCGGCGTCGTCGCTGCCACTTTAATTGATGAGCCCGAGCACACAGCCGAGTATCGCGGGTGGGGAACGGGGGGCCACGCCGGTGTGAGCGACAACCGCGCCCGCCAACGCGCGCACGCTCGCCCGCATCGCCTGCCCTGCCTCCCCCGCACGCGTTCAGACACCGCGTGCTACCCCGATCTCGGCGCACCTGTCGGATTCCTGATAACCGAGATGCGTGTCGTGCCGTGGGTGCGCAACTGTGCGTAACGTAACGAAGGTTTCGGCTGGTCGTGAGCGTAACTAAACAAACCATTCGTGAGTTATAATAATG
>JAZEWT010000003.1:38449309-38464299 GCA_036362905.1 Mordacia mordax
CGTAAAAGACACCCTCAAAAATACCGGGACAGCGATCTTCTCATCAACGAGAGAACAACGCCACGTGGGCGCTCGTAGGCTTTGCACGTCACGTGACGGCTGCCCTCCCCCCGGTGTGAAGGCAGCCTGGAGAAGCCCGTGAGCTCCGACTGGCTGGTCAACAACGGCGTCGCCGAGCTAGTGGCCTCCACGGGCCTCCCCGTAAACATCAGCGACGTCTACCAGGACCCGCGCTTCGACATGGAGGTGAGCGCACGAGGCCGCCGCTTCTCACCCACCGCTCGCCCCAACCGATCACCGATTCGTCAGGGCCCCGTTTGGTCAGCTTGGATCTAAGCTGGATGAAACCGTCGAGCCGCACAGCTCTCGTTCACGGGTGTCCAGCGGAGAGGGGTAAGCTCGTTACAAGATCTCATGGCAACGGGGGAGGGGGATTGGATTTTAGGTAAGACAATTAACGTTGGCTTTGGTAGCGTGCCCAGGGCCACGTAAGGTTGTCGCGGTGTCCGCTGCCTCCTCCCCCACTGAGGAGGCAAAGATTCTGACAGACACGCTGACGGAGCCAGACGCGGTGAAGCAGTTTGGTGGCTCTCAACTTCTCTTGCCGCTGCTTTGCCTTGTTAGATAGACGTTTAATATTGCAGCTGAAAACACTCTGCTTTGCCATCGGTAATTCAAATAAAATGAAGACTGCTTTGGAGCATTGCTTATCCGACACTGGTAGTGCCGAGCCAGGACTACCAGTGTTCCTATGATGTTGACCCACAGGTGCGTAAGACAACCACCGCTGACTGTCCCATATGCAGTACTCATTTTATGGACCTCTGATTCTAATTCATAATGCGCTAAAGCTATCCTAACTCTCCAGTTTCCACCGCCAAGGAGATTAGCACCACCGCAAGGCTGATTTGACCAGGAAATCACTCTCGATTAACGTTGATTGCTCATGCTAATATAGACACGTGCGTATTTGGAGAGCGGTCGTGCAGTAGTTATTGCAATGCGCCATCAACCTGGCGACCGGAGTTCGATACTTGCTCACGGCCAACACCCGTGGCGATTTTCTGTTCAGATTGTTGTTGTTGCGTTGCTGTTCATATATTGTGGTTGTTGACGTGCCGTTCCCTCCACAACTCTGTGTAGCGCTTTGTGACCCCCGGGTGAAATACGCTCTAGAAGTGCAATTATTAGCATTGACTTGATCTCAAATGAGTACCTAATGCAGTGGGTAAAC
Source organism: Mordacia mordax (assembly GCA_036362905.1). Taxonomy (NCBI): domain Eukaryota; kingdom Metazoa; phylum Chordata; class Hyperoartia; order Petromyzontiformes; family Petromyzontidae; genus Mordacia; species Mordacia mordax. The sequence goes on from JAZEWT010000003.1 coordinate 38,450,544, forward strand.
ATTGCTACTTGGGAGACAAAGGCGGCCCGGCGTGGTGCTGGTCACCCCACTCCTCGTGAACCACGTCGTCCTTCACAGATGCTCGCTAACGACACTTCCTCCTACAGTCTGTGAAAGATATGCGGGGGGACCTTTGTGTTTGGACGCAGCACGCGGACCAGATGTCCGGATTCCATATCCGCTCAGTGATGTGCGTGCCGATCTGGAACAGCAGTCACCAGATCATCGGTGAGTGGCGCGAGAGAAGGACAAGAGGTGATTGTGGGTGGTGGTGGTGCTACCGCCGCCGCTTTGCGGGCAGGAAACGCGGCTTTTCTTCAATTCAGTCGTTCGCCCGTTCTAAGCCCTTCGCACCTCAAGGACCAGTTGGCCCACCTGGGTCCGATCTCCGCGGACCGCTAGGTGACACAAGCGGCTCACTGGTGAAGAATGGCGAACGTAGGGGACGCGGCCTTCCAGACTGACCCAATCAACACACCCATTGGCCACGCCCGCTCACCCACTCGCCACGCCCGCTCACGCACTCGCCAGGCCCGCTCACCCACTCGCCAGGCCCGCTCACCCACTCGCACGCTGTGGGTGACCTTCTCTCTCCGCTTCTTCCCATGTGCGACTCGACGGCTGTGAGTCGTTTACCTCCCGTCGCCCCTTTTCCTACGCTCGTACAGTAACCCCGAGCTCGAGTCAGTCGTTTTGCATTCAAGCTGGAAGTTCGCGTTGCGCTATCCAGCTCTTGTAAGCAGTTGTCCAGCGGGGAAGGGGTAAGCAAGTTAGAGGATGGAAGGGCACCGGGGGCAATGTATTCAGAACAATTAACCCAGGCCTGATGTATTTGGACTGTGAGAGGAAACTGGAGTACACGCAACCACCGCACCACGATTCAAGAATCGTATCACGCTAACTCTCACCGAGTGAAACTCGAACAGTGCTATTTGTTACTGACAGCGCGGTATTTTCGGCCATGGCCAAGAAACATATCTAGTCTGAGAAATCCTCATGGCTTCCTACACCCGGCCCCAAACCCCTAATCTTAAATCCTAATAATCAAGCCCCAACCCTGACCCTAAGCCTAAACCCAACCCATAATCCAAACCCCTAACCCTGACTGTAACCTTAACGCTCTTACCCTAGCCCCCAAACCCTGAACTGTAACGAATAACCCTGACCCTAAGCGTAACCTCAACTCCTAATAATAATAATAATGCCAAACCCTAAACCTGACCCAAAACCCCTAACCCTATACCCTAAATTCTAACAGTTAACCCCTAACCTCCAATCCCTGACTTATCCACCCTAATTGTGCACAGCGCCTGGTGCTCCTCTGGCCCGCTGCGGTTGCACCGCCTGCACACTCCATGATAACCCTGCCGCCCCCGCTACCGATTGTCATGCCCTCCTGCTCAGTGTCGGAGTTGCAAATTGCAGACTCGAAGAGAGAATTTAAATCATTCATTCATTATGAACACCCGTTTAACCCTGTATAGGATCGCGGGGGGCTATCCTGGCCGAAAGAGGGTGCAAGGTTGGGGAATATCCAGGATGTGACGCCAGCACATCACAGGGCACACGTTTTTGGGGCAATTTACTTAGCAAGCCGGACGGTGCGGTGGCCCAGTGGTTAGCGCTGTCGCCTCACAGCAAGAAGGTCCCGGGTTCGCATCTCTCGGCTCGGGTGCCTTTCTGTGTGGAGTTTGCATGCTCTCCCCATGTCCGCGTGGGTTTTCGCCGGGCACTCCGGTTTCCTCCCACAGTCCAAAAAGCATGCTGCTACATAGGTTAATTGGCTCACAGGCTAAATTGCCCCGCAGTGCCCGGCGATGGACTGGCGTCCCATCGTCGGTATATCCTTGCCTTGCGCCCTGTGTCTGCCCGGATAGGCTCCGGCTTCACCGTGACCCTGTATAGGACTAAGCGGTTTCAGACAATGAGATGAGATGAGACTCAGCAAGCCAATTAACCTATGCAGAAACGTGTCTTTGGATGGTGGGAGGAAACCAGAGTGTCTGGCATATACCCACATGGGCACGAGAAGAGAACACACAAACTCCACACAGAAAGGCACTGAGAAGGATTCACAAAGTTAAAATGAATTGTGTGACTAAAAATAAATAAATCTCGAACGCGTTTTCGATGTTACTTTTTCAAGATCATCCGTCAGCACTCAGTCACAGTTTATCAGCCGCCGCTCAAACGAGCAGCGAGTTCACGCTCATCTCGATTTCCCGCCCCACAGAGTCCAGTGGTATAAATTCCACGTTCCTGTGGTGCAAGCCAGTCCAACCGTATGACAACCACTGTCGCCCTCAGTCAGAGGTAAAAGTAATCCGGTCCAGTACAGCGTACCGGTAAAAATGTGGCCGATGCATTCGGTACAGTGCAGGTGGGAAAAGGGCGTTATGATACGACCGTTACCAGTAATAAATATCAGTTACTTTAAACCCTGACCTCTGTAGAATGATGGGCTGAGTCAACCTCCCGTCCCCCACCGCAGACAGTGTTTGAACTCCCTACCCCAGGAAGTGGGAGCCGCTGCGCTGGCTCTGTCGCCGAGCCACCCGTCCGCTCACCAGATTCCCCACCACCGTCGCCCGTTCGCAGAGGAAAGGCTCCGATCTCGTTTCCGTGATGCACGCGCCCGGGATCCCACCGCTGTGCGCGCGTGCCGCCATCGCTCCGCGGGCACGCTGCACGGGCACGTTGCACGGGCATGCTGCGCTGTCATGCTGCACGGGCACGCTGCGCGGGCACGCTGCACGGGCATGCTGCGCGGTCATGCTGCGCAGGCACGCTGCGCGGGATCTCCGCTGCGCGAAAAACGCTTACACGGGGCAGGCAGAGAGCGGTGGGGAGGCTGCCGTCCAGCCGAGGCTTGAGCGTAGCCGATGACGATGGTGATCAGGTTGTGAAAGTGATGTCAATTTTTTACCGATATGGTCGCATCACGATCCTTGCCGACCCCCCCCCTCCCCTTGCCACCTGTACCGAACAGAATGCCTCGGCCGCCTTCTTAATGGTACGGCGTTCCGGACCGTACCGGCTTACTTTCACCTCTGATGATGATAATGTGCGTCGAACCCCGACTGGGGTATTTAATCTTGGTCGCCCGCATTCTCATGGAGACAGCGCTCCAGCCTCCTCCTCCTCCTCCATTCCTCGTTAGCCGCTGTGGCAGTAGCCGGGTTTAGTTGACAGCTCCCGGCGGAGTGAGAGCCGCCCATATGGCCGCTCCTCGGCTGCCTAGGCCTCTCGAACGTCGCCACGCACGTGACCTGACGGCGAGAATGTGGCGGTCGGTGCAGCTATACGGTGAAAGCAGAGTTGTCTCCGGTTTTAAAGACCACTTTAAAAACGTTGAGCCTTGTTAGCTGCTTGCGCCCCCTCAAATGATGGGGTTTTTGGAGCAGATTATAACGGCTGGATGCCCTTCCTGATGCCAACGTCCTTTGGTTGGAGGGTCTTAGGATTTTTATTTATTTGGAACCTCCCTCCAGAGCTGAGTATGAAGGGAGAACCTAGCAGTAGTGCTCGACTCCAGACCTGTTAGCCATGCAAGACCCGACCAGGAGCGCTAGGCTCATGACCTGTTTACACAAGGAGACAATAGCAGGAGTACTAGATGCCAGGTGACATAGCTCTGGGATGCATTGTACCATGCAAAGCCCTCAAAAACGCACTCCGTAAAGGGGTGGGCAAATATACGAACTGCTCTCAAGAGCTGCTCCTTCGGGATAGCCACGTCGAGCGTTCATCCTCTCCCTTTTGTGAGGTTTTTGCCTTCCACGTTGAAGGCGCTGTCAGCATGAGCGGCTGAGCTGAACGACGCCGTTCTTTAACTCTGCAGTACTAGGCGTGCGTTGTCCTCTGATGCTGAAAACGCCTCTGTGATGTAATGGCAGTAGCGATGGTAATTCCTCAGTGTCAATGTGGCTGTCGTTACGCGCCTTGCGTCTCGCATTTCTCATCATTATTGTGGTGCATCGTGTCCCACGTCGATACATTTCCTCTGCGTCGCCGATTTCCGACACGGGGATTGCCTGCGAGGCTGGTCTGCGTGCGCGGCTAGGTTTGGGAGCCTTCTCTTGCTCGCGACGCCGAGATGAAGCGATGGCCGCGCAATTCGCGGCTGAGTTGAATGGCACGTTGCCGAGCCACCCTCGTTTTTTCAGACAATCCGCCGGGTACTCAGCTTCAAGGCCGAGGCGCACACATGCTCGAACAAAGGCCAAGGTCCCCTGTGTAGTCTTCGACAGTTTGTAGGGGGAAGTGCTGTTTGCGAGCACCACCACATGTCCATCATCGTTATTAGCAGGGTACCCGCGTAATGCTGTGGGGTCACGGTGAGCCGGAGCCTATCATGGTAGATACAGGGCGCCAGGCAGGGGTATACCCAGGATAGGATTCCAGTTCATCGCAGAGCACCGGGGATAATTTAGTCAGCTGGCTAATTAAGCCAGGCAGCAGTATGTCTTTGGACTGTGGGAGAAAATCGGATTGCTTGACAAAAACCCACACGGACACAAGGAGAGTGTGGAAGCTCGAAATAGAAAGGCACCCGAGCTGGGAATCGAACTCAGAAACTTCTTGCTGTGAGACTACGATGCTGATCATTGCACCACCGTGCCGCCAGTGCATTAAAATGAATTCGTAAGAATCGCTGTGGGGTGGATGTATAGTTTCCTTGCAGACATTCATTACCGGGACATCTCAGTGGGCTGCCCATTACGACACGTGCAGACGCACGTGTCGTAATGTGTACGAGCCTCCACTCTCAATTCTCAGCTTTGGTCCTCACATCCTGTTCCGAGTTTGAGCTTATCTCAGCTGCCCCAACAGCAGCCGTAAAGGATCCACGGTTTTCTGCTGACTCGCTCACCCACTGACTCCTTCGCTCACTCGCGTGCCAACCCGCTCATCCGCGTGACTCGCTCATTCGCCCGTAAGCTCACCCACTCCCTCGCCGCCGAGCCCACTCTGCTCCCTCCCTTGCTCGCCCGCTACTCACCGATACGCTCACCCGCTAACTCACCCACTCACCTGCCCGCTGACTCATCCTCTCACCTGCTTAACCACTTGATTCGCTCACCCATCATCTCACCCTGCCACTCCGTCGCCCGCCCGCCCGCTTGCTCGCTCGCTTGCTGTCTCCCCCACACTCCACCCTGACTCGCTCGACCCACGCCCACTAAACGATGCGGTCGCGGGGTACGCGACGGGGCTTAGCGAGGCGCTCGCCTCCCCTTGAGATTGCCGCCCCGGGGCACCGGCTGCCCCGGCTGCCTCCTCTGCTCCGGCTTCCCCGGCTGCCAAGTCAGCACGGGTTATCCACCGCTGCACTCCTCTGTGTCAACAGAATGTGCGCGGGGCGCGGGATAATTTGACGAGTGGAACGGTGAGATGAAAAAAGTAAAGCGTGTGCACCTGCACGTGCGCGCGTGTGTACACGAGCGTGCGCGCGCGTGTGTACACGAGCGCGCGCGCACGTGTCCGGGTGCGTGTGTACGCAGATGCATGTGTGGGTGTGTGCGTGCGCACGTGTATATACGTACGCACGTGTAAGCGGAGACGGTGGGACAACGGTTAACACACTTCGAACCCAGTAATGCCGATTTATTTCCAACTCGTGACGGAAAACAACGGCGAATATCTGAAAGGGCCTCCCCCTAGGTCGACTCAGCCTCAAACAATTAGCAGTTGCAGTGTGTAAACATCAGCATAGAAGAGGTGGCTTAGTGTGCTGTTGGTCATCCACACCCTGGTACACCATACTGGCCTTAATAGGTGTTCGCTTAACAGTTTTTGCCCAAACAACTCGTGTAAGTGTATGCTATATGGAGTTTATATTTTTAAGGCTTTACACTATCAGTGTTACATTGATAATAATTATGATCGTAATGATGTAGGTTTTCACGGCTCGATGCATGATGATTGCTTCGAAAAGCCGCTCTCTCGGGACAGCCGCGTCGATGGCTCTCTCTCCTCTCCTCGCGACGTTTCGCCTCACACGTTGGAGGCATCCTCAGGCGAAGTGTTCATGCGCGGCTTCTATTGTCTCCTTATATGTGTGGGCGTGATGCGTGTGTTCTTTGTTGTGTGAGTCCGCTTCTAAGTCACTTTGACACTAATTTCCATATCCTATTCCCACCCCCGGAACTGTGATTTCCCCCTCCCTGCTTTGTCTGTGGCTAGTCCCCTAATTTCCATCTCATGAAAAGATGCCCCTCACACAATTAGACGATCCCTCTCTGATGTCCTGCTGTCCTGACTTCAATAACTGGCCTCCAGGATTGGCTAAGTTTTATACGCATTTCTTGTTTTCGGTTCATGATGTTTTTAGTCTTCTGAATCTCAATTGCTTCACGAATTAATCTTGGACCTTTATGGCGGATGGCTGCCAGTATTCGTATTTTATCAAAATCGATTTTGTGTTGCTTATCTACACTATGCGCTGCCGTTGCTGATTTATCCGTGTGCTGCAGGCGCACCCCTCAGTAGGCGTGCGGAGCTGCCGCTGTTGCCTTGCAATCCCAATTGAGCGATTACGCGGAGTGATTTCCCAGCCTTATGATGTTTCGTCAATGCTGGTTGTACTGTTTTTTTCTAGCTGTGTAATAAAACTGGACAACCCGGAGCAAGTTCACAGAGAACCGGGGGGAGATATACAAACTCACAAGGACGTCCTGCAGGGCAGGGGCAGAACATACAGACTGCACTGAACAAGTGTTGTGTCATGATGATTGGGGTCAGGGTCAGGTCTAGATATAGGGTCAGCAGCGTGGGTTTGAGCACTGCTTTGAGCACTGGTTTGAGCACTGGACTTGACCTCAGGGGGGTTTCCATTGGCTCTGCACTCGGGAACACCGCAGAAGCCTCGCCACACTGCTCACCCAACTCACCCAACAACACGCCCGCAACGCCCTCACACGCTCGCCGTGGCTCCACAACCAGGAGCAGTCTCTCCCCCTGCGCCTTGGACAGACCACCGCAACCTCGACATTGTAAAAAAAAAACTAAAGCAACACCTCTTCCGCCAGGGTTTTCTCAAAGGTATCTGTGTGCCGGCCCTGACCAGACACTCGTTATGAACTGCATTATCATTGCACGTATTGAAGCTTCGTGTCCTTCCACAGCCCAGTTATAGCTCTTGCTCACGATACCCTCGTATTGACCAATCACCTTGCACACTCACACCGTCCTTTGTGCGCCTGCGAGTTGATAATAACGCGCCCTGTATTACACTGGCGTTGCATCCTGGGTATAGCTCTGCCTTACGCCCTCTATCTGCTGGAATAGGTTCCCCCCCCCCTCTGCCCCCGCGCGACCCTGCACAGGATTAAACAGACAATTGATAACAATGATGACGATTGCTTTTTGGTCTGCACAGCACCCCCCCCCCCCAGGCGAGTGCCATCCCTCCGCGCTTTGGAAACAGACTGCGCTTTTGTGTGCAGGTGTGGCGCAGATTCTGAACCGGATCGATGGCAAGCCGTTTGATGACGACGATCAAAGGCTTTTCGAGGTATTTCGGCTCCGTTCCGCCCGGTTGTTTCGACGCTCGCCAAATAAAATTCAATCAGCGCGCTTACAATCCTCGTTTTTTTTATTTCCCCTTAACGCACGGGGTCAAGCGATATCGCGGCTGATTACGCCATGCACCGTTTCCTCCCCCGCTAGGCTTTTGTCATCTTCTGCGGACTGGGAATCAATAACACCATCATGTACAATCAAGTGAAGAAGTCCTTTGCCAAGCAGTCGGTGGCTCTGGACGTGAGTGCCTCTTGCTGTCGCCTCCGTTGCCTGCGCCGACAGTGATTGTGAACGCGCCCATCCAGCCCGTGCGGTGCCCGCTTGCGGATTGTCGCCGCGCGTTCTGCCACAAATGCGGGGCGGCGTCTTATTGCCCGGCGCGGCGCGGTGCTTGCGCAGTGAGTAGCCCTGTCGCCTCACGGCAAAACGGTCCCGGGTTCGGTTCCCGTCTATTATGTCTGTCTGTGTGTAGAGTTTGCGTGTTGTCTCTCCGTGTGTCCGTGCGGGTTTTCGCCGGGTATCTCGGTTTTCTCCCACCGTCCAAAGACACGCTGCTGCCTAGGTTAATTGGACTGCTCAGTAAACTGCCTCCAGTGCCCTGCGATGTACTGGCGTCACATGTGTATAGTCCTATCTTGCGCCCTCCGTCTGCCAGGATAGGCTCCCGGTCCCACGACCCTGTACAGGATTAAGCGGGTGTTGATAATGACGATGATTTTATCGCCCCACCTATAGAAGGGTGTTCTTCTCAGGATTGTAATGATGGAATTCGATCAGAATGAACACATTCATTCATTATCAGTTACACACGTAATCCTGTGGAACGTAGCGGGGCAGCCGGAACCTATCCCAGCAGACACCGGTGTACGTCCAGGATGCGAGGCCAGTTCACCGTAGGGGGGCACATTTATTCAGCAAGCTAATTAACCTGGACCAGAATGTTTTTGGACGGCGGGGAGAAAACGTAGTACCCGGTGAAAACCCACGCGGACATGGGGAAAACACAAACCAATCTGCACCCCCTCTAAACGTACGAGCAATAGCGGTATCCTTAATTTATCCAGCAGGGGAAATAGACTTGTTGGGACTCGTGAGTAATTGCCGAGTTAGCGGGGAGACGAGCCCGGGGCACCCGAGGTTTTTATTAAAGTTAAAGTGGTTTCCAGCTGAAATGATCATTAATAATAATGACTTGGACTTGTAACACTCCACGCCACCACCACCACAACGGCGTCCACTCGCAGAGCGAGAGAGAGCAACTCACAGGGAGGCAGGGAGTGCAACTCGGAGAGAGGGAGAGAAAGGCACAAAAACAGAATGATAGGGAGAGTGACTCAAAAAGAGGGCGGCACGGTGGCCCAGTGGGTCGCGCTGACGCCTCACAGCAAGAAGGCCCCGGGTCCAAATCTCGGCTCGGGTGCCTTTCTGTGTGGCGTTTGCATGTTCTCCCCGTGTCCGCGTGGGTTATCGCCGGGCACTCCGGTTTCCGCCCACAGTCCGAAAAACATGCTGCTGCATAGGTTAATTGGCTTGCAGACTACATTGCCCGCGGTGCCCGGTGATTGACTGGCGTCCCATCGTGGATATATCCCTGCCTTGCGTCCTGTGTCTGCCGGGATAGGCTCCGGCTTACCGCGACCTTGTACAGGACCATCGGTTTCTGACAATGAGATGAGATGAAACTCAAAAAGAGTGACACAGAGGAAGCGAGAGCGACTGAGAGGGAGAGAGAGCGACTAAGAGAGAGTTAGTGAGAATGACACGGAGAGAGAGCAACTAAGAGGAAGGTAGGGACAGAGGCTCAGAGAGAGTGATTTGGAGAGAGGTAGTGAGAACGACTCAGAGCGATTTGGAGAGAGGTAGGGAGAGCGATTCAGGGAGAGTGACTTGGAGAGACCGACTCAGAGACAGGTAGGGAGAGCAACTTAGAGAGAGCGACTCAGAGGGAGAGAGAGCGACTAATAGAGAGGTAGGGATAGCGACTTAGATAGAGTGACTCAGGGGTGCCAGGAGGATGAAGCACACACGAGAGATGCCAGCAGCAGCAGCCAGGCAGTGCTGAGCCGGCGCTCCCAACCATTGAGCATTGGCGTCATCGATTTTCACCTGATATTGACATGCCCAGAGCCAGTGCTGTTAAACAGTACAGAGCGCAAGGCAGTGCTAAACCCATGATGGGACGCAAGTACATCGCAGAGCACCGGGAGAGCAATTTAGTCGGCATGACAGTTAACCTACGCAGCGGCATGTCTTTAGACTGTGGGAGGAAATCGGAGTAACTGGTGAAAACCCACGTGGACAGGCGGAGAACATCTAAATTCCACCCTGAAACGCGGCACCCGAGCCGGGAATCGAACCCGGGCCCTTTATGCTGTGAGGCGCGTCAGCAATCACCGCTGCGCCACCACCCTGGAGACGATTGTAATAAAGACAAACCCCTCCCTCCCTGCCATGGGCGTGTGGAATTTCCCACCTTCGCCGACTCGAGGACAAAATCACATTGACTTCGAAGACTCGGAGCAGGCGCACGCCCGTCGCTCGTAGCGGCAGCTGTGTGGCGTCGCGCCGCGTGCCAGCACCGCGCGGTAACCCTGATGCCCACGTGGCCGTGTCGCCCGCAGGTGCTGTCCTACCACGCCACGTGCACCAAGGCCGAGGTGGACGCGCTCAAGGTACAAACACAGCGGGGCGTCGAACGCACGGTCGGCGGTCGGCTGTGGTCGCGTGCAATCGTCAACAGCAACCTCACGTGCACCGCGCCAGTTGGGGGGGTGTCTTTGCTTTTTGGCTGGTCGTGCAAGCGTGGCAACTCGGCAGTGGATCTCGTCATCAACTGTTGTCAGCGCAGGCGTGGACTAAGCTGCCGCAGGCAGCTGTACAGCTCGGCAATAATAATAATTGCATTTGTATAGCGCTTTTCACCCGAAGGTCACAAAGCGCTGCACAGAGCTGCGGAGAGAACGGCACGCCAACAACGACAACAGAACGGAAAATCAGCAATAATAACAATGAGTTACGTTTACATAGCGCCTTTCATCCAGGTTCCTAGGGTGCTGCGGGAAACCGCAGAGTGGTCGGTGGGGAGGCAGCCACGGGGTCAGTCGGCGCCAACCTGCCAGACACTGCATCCTTTTATTTATGATATCGGGCAATTAATAAGTGAGAATCGCCCTCCGCAGCGATTATTCGGGATAGCCGTGTCGAGCGTTTCTTGTCTCTCCTTGGCATTTCACCTCCCACGTTGGAGGTATTAGGCAAACAGCACTTTGTGACCCTCGGGTGAAAAGTGCTCTCAAAGTGCAATTTTTATTATTATTATGAGTGGTTTTGCTGAACGCATTGTCTCATACGCCTGCAGTGCGTTGAAAGTGTGTTCTTTGTGTTCTTCTGTTGTGGGAGGCAACCGGAGAACCCAGAGGAAACCCATGCAGAACAGGGGGAGAAAGGCGCCCGAGGCAGGAATCAGACTGCCTTGTGCAGGACTTTCCTTCTGTGAGGTGCAGATGCGGCTGCGCAAGATTTTGCCGCGCCAGATGCTATCGCTGCGTAGCCACCCTGCCACCCCATAACATCGCCATTCAAGGAGAATAGTCATAACAGATGAGATTTTAGGCAATGGCCCTGTGTTAGTTTCCAAATTACTGTAACGACGTAGGTTTTCATGTCTCGATGTGCGAGAATTGCTCTTAAGAGCTGCACTTTCAGAATAGCCGTAGATGAGCGATGAAAACGGGGTTATCTCGAAAAAGCAGCTCTTTAGAGATATTTTTTCAAATTACCGTCAATGATTTTCTAAAACAGCGCAGAATGTGTTTGCAGTACGCAGGGCATATTAATAATCTTGTCGTGAAAAATATAATTTTACAACAATAGGCACACTTATTCGGTTCAATGTTATTTCAGGAGAGGCGGCGCGGTGGCCCAGTGGTTAGCGCTGACGCCTCACAGCAAGAAGGTCCCGGGTTCGAATCCCTCGGCTCGGGTGCCTTTCTGTGTGGAGTTTGCATGCTCTCCCCGTGTCCGCGTGGGTTTTCGCCGGGTACTCCTGTTTCCTTCCATAGTCCAAAAGCATGCTCCTGGACAGGTTGATTGGCTCACAGACTAAAAATTGTCCCGCAATGCGCGGATAAGGAAAGGCGTCCCGTCGTCGGGTGTATTCCTGCCTTACGCCCTGTGTTTCCGGGATAGGCTCCGGCTCACCGTCACCCTATATAGGATTAAGCGGTTTCAGATAATGAGATGAGATTTCAGGAGAGAAAGGCATTCATCAAATGTGTTGGAAATCTATATATATAACGGAGCAAGTTGTGGGTCCTTTTTTGCCAGTGTACATATGTAACGAGTAGAAAAGGTTTTTTTTACCATTTCTGGCAATTATACAGGTGTTAAGATCTTAAAACACCAAATAGACACATTGCGAAATGTGCCAGGAATGGTAAAAACCTGTTCTGTTAATTACATATGTACACTGGCAAAAAAGTACCCATAGCCTACACCAGACATGGCTTTCTTTTGAGCTTGATTGTCAGTGTTAGCCAGATGTTGACAAAAGGCAGTCAGCATATGTTATCACAGCTTCCTGTTTGCATATTTCGACACAAATATGTGTGGCTTTTGCAAACTATACACTATGGAAAAGGTGTCTAGTTTGGTGTTTTAAGAGCTTAACACCTGTATAATTGCCAGACATGGTAAAAACCTTTTCTTCTCGTTATAATGGAGCAAGCGTTTGTACGTGTATAAACGTTTTTGTTGTTGATTTGCTGCTCTTATGTCGTTGTTGTTGCTGACATGCCATTCTCTCCGCAGCCTTATGCAGCGCTTTGTGACCTTCGGGTGAAAAGCGCTCGAGAAGTGCAATTATTATTATTATTATATATCCGCACTGACGGTGCGGGTTCGAAACTGTGATAAACGCAAATTTGTATCAGCCCAAGACCAACTTTAATTCCCATTTATTGATTACTTATGTTAAACTTGAGAGAGCCAGGAGCAATGTTGCCAAAATTCCAAAGCAGTTATGACAGCAAAAAATGTCAACGCTTAAAAATTGGTTGCCCATAGGGCGGGCACACTACGAGTGCTATTTTAATTTCACAGGAAGCACATACACAGTTGGCATCCAACACACGAGGCACAGGAGGGTTACACAAATTGCTGGCGTGGTTGAATTTCAGTAGAGCTCTCTGAGTGTCTGTGAGTTGTGAAACGATGCCTGCCTCACAAGACCCGACACAATACGACTTACGCTTCCTGGAAAACACTTTCTCAGGAGGACATTGAGCGTAAAACGCATACAATTCCATAATGGATTTGTTGGAGAGTGGGAGAGAGATGAACAAAACACATGGGAAACGTTTGCGTGTTCTCCTCGTGTTCGCGTGGGTGTTCCCCGGGTACTCCGGTTTCCTCCCATTGTTCAAAGACACGCTGCTGCCGAGGTCAATTGGCCTGCTGAGAAAATTGCCCCAAAAAGTGTGCCCTGCGATGTATTGGCGCCTGCATTGCGCCCTCTGTCGGCCGAAATAGACTCCGGCCCCCCGTGACCCTGTACAAGGTTAAACGGGTATTGATAATGAATTAATGAACGTTTGTACGACGAAAAATGATGCAGTGGTTTACGAATTAAGTAGATTTTTTTTTTAATTTTCGAATTTAAAAAATTAAACAAAATTGAGGGCGTTAAATTAACATCAGCGACTGCGCACGCACGTCTACACACTGGGTTTTCTGGGAAGTCCATTAGCTTTCATGGATCGCTGCCAAGACATCAATCAGTTTGATTAAGATAATAACTTTAGCACCAAACACTGGGTAGCGCTACCCCCTCACAGTGAGAGGCTCCCCCGGCTCAAATTCCGGTTCGGGCGCCTTTCTGTGTCGGGTTTGTGTGTTCTCCCTCTGTTCACATGGATCTTCATCGGGTACTCGGGTTTTCTCCCACGGTTCAAAGACACGCTGCTGCTACTGCTGCCGAGGCTTATTGGACTGCTGACGAATTGTTCGCGGTGACCCGCGATGGACTGGTGTTCCATCCTGGGTGTAGCCTTTCCTTGCGACTTTTTTTCTGCCAGGATAGGCTCTGGCTCACTTCCGACCCTCTACAGAATTAAGTGGGTGCTGTTAATGAAAGAATGGATTTCAGCGACAAGCGTGCTGGTCTTCACAGATCAGCAGCTCTCAGTGTGAAGTTCTAGTGATGCACTTCCAATCCTCCCCGCCCCCCCCCCCC
>JAZEWT010000003.1:38504720-38522444 GCA_036362905.1 Mordacia mordax
GAGGGGGTGATGCGCAAAGTAGCATAACTCGTAAATTATATTTATTTGTTTGTTAATTGTGGGCAAGTTACACTCCGCGTTTGATGGATTGCCTTGTAAGGAGGCTGCGTGCAACTAGCGAGTGTCAGTTTCATTACCATTACTCATTGTAATTACGCGGCCTCCAAGTGTGGCCATTGATCTCCTTCCCCACCGCTAACGACGCTCACAACCAACGCACGAGGTTTACGAACAGTAGCCTCCAGTTCATTAGTGACGCGTTCACCGTTATACGGGCGCACGGAGCACCGGAGGAGGGGAGCCACAGCTCGCGGAGCAATTAATGCGAAGATCACCACGGCGGTAATGTTAAGCGCGTGGGGCCATGTTCAGTCAAGAGTGCTCTCTACCCACACTCAAAAGCACGGCTTAAAATTACGGTCGGGGCTCAATTGAGCCCATCACCCCCTGCAGGTTTGAGTAACACTTGTGCTCAGTCCGCAATAGTTGTCTAAAGCGTGGATTAATGTCTACGAAACACATTTCGTAATTTCGACCACTGGCACGACTATTTTGAAGGAGCAGCTCTTCGGAAAAATTCCCATACAGCGAGCCGTAAAAATAGCATCACAATACATAGGACACGGTGTCCGGCAATTATTGGCGCGAGCTAACCGCGTGGATACTTCCCCCCCTCCCGTACCTCCCTGCAGTTTTCCTGCACCTCTGCATCTGTGTTTGATCCATGACCAGGGGTGTAACTTGCACACGAAACAACCTGTATTGTTGTTATTTAAATCCTACATCAATAAACGAGGAAGAACACTGGATAGGGCTATCCTGAAAGAGCAGTTCCTGACAGCAATTCTTACACTGGATGCAGTCACCGAGGTCTCGATATTAGTGCAAGACGCAAGCATATTGTTCGTTTCGAGGCATTTGGCGACGCGATCATCCGGTGAGAAACCAGAGACCACGGGCACGGCAAATTCGCGCATCGACAGCTCTGGCAAGCCTGGCGTGCGCCCCTTCCATTGGCCCTGCCGGGACGGATCGCTCCGCCAGGTCGAAACTATCTGTCACCAGCATATAAACGACGTGCCACCCGTGATCCCTCGCGCCACGAGACCTGGGTACACGCTGTCCTCTCCCCACACAGCAGCAGGCTCTGACGGAGTTGCTGATTGCGTCGGCGCTCACATTCCGGTTAATGTCGATTTGAAAGTCACAATTCAGCGCCTGCGCCCCGCTCGAACAAGCACTAAAAGGCGGTTCGACGCCACTGTTTAACCCACCGAGCAGGCGGAAGAAGTTCCATTTTCCTAAGGTGGGTAAATGCCCCGCCCTCACCCCCCCTGAGACGATGACGTGAGAGAAACAAGCAGCACGCACCAAACACAGGTGTTCGTATCCGTGAAAACAAACGCTGATGTTGTGGACATGCCGTTCCCTCCAGCAGCTCTGTGCAGCACTGTGACCTTCCAGTGAAAAGCACTCTGGAAATGCAAATATTCTCATCTCATCTCATTATCTAAAACCGCTTAATCCTATATAGGGTCACGGTGAGCCGGAGCCTATCCCGGAAACACAGGGCATAAGGCAGGAATACACCCGACGACGGGACGCCAGTCCACCGCCGGGCGAAATGCAAATATTATTATTACACAATATTCAACTCGTGCATGGTCGGAATTTTAGCACGTCTAATTGTTGAAGACAGACGACACGCACACAATCGTCTACATTTCAATACAATTCCCCTTTTTAATGTCTGCGAGTATCAAATCAAAACTCATGGAAAATGCTGATGTCTTTAGACAAACTAAACAGAAATATAGTCACTGTGGGGAAGGTACACAGTACGGGTGCAATTCACGTGTTGGCTGGTTGGTGTTAATTGGCCACCCTGCCATCATTTCTGGCTGATTTATATGAACGCGTTATTCCTTCCGTATAACACTTTCCTTCCCATAGATCGTAAACGCATTGTGATGGAGAAGTTTGCATGACCCAATGAACCCTGGAGCTGTCACCTGGAGTCTAGCACTCCTGGTAGCAGCTTCCTTGGTGAACAGGTTTTGGGGTGAGTTTCCACATAAATAACGATCCAAAGACCCGCTGACTAAAGGAGATTGGCTTCAGGAACGAAATCAGGCCGTAATCTTATCTCATTGTCAGAAACCGCTTAGTCCTGCACAGGGTTGCGGTGAGCCAGAGCCTATCCCGGCAGACACAGGGCGCAAGCAGAGATATACTCACGAAAGGACGCCAGTCCATCACCGGGCACTGCGGGCAATTTAGTCTGGAAGCCAATTAACCTATGCAGCAGCATGGTTTTTGGACTGTGGGCGGAAAGCGGCGTGACCGGCGAAAATCCACGCGGACACGGGGCGAACATGCAAACTCTACACAGAAAGGCACCCGAGCCAAGATTCGAACCCGAACCCTTCTTGCTGTAAGGTAACAGCGCTACCCACTGGGCCATGGTACCGCCCCCGGCCGTAATATTCTTCTCCAATATCCCCACCATTGAGAGGCAACCGGCCAACCAGGATCATCCTCGAAACCGGCCGTTGAAACTGGCAATGCCAACGTCTGCCTAACATTAACGTTGTGACGAATTTCCACCGACAAATATGACCATAAAATGGAGCACGCTTTCTCCTGGAATTAGTTAAACGTTTTCATTTAAAGTTTAAAATACAAAACACTAAACACTCTTCTTCTACGATGTGAAATAAATGTACTTTACAGTTCTACACGATCTTGTTAATGTAGCTAATTTTCAAATACCTCCCCCCCCCCCATGGTAAAACATCAACCTACGATAAATAACGCAGCTGCGGTGCGACTCTACTGTGGGTGGCAAGTGCCACGCTGGGTGCCACGATGACTGTCGCCGCACGCGCGTTGAACGGATTGGTGGTGGTCGTGGGGGGGGAGGTAAGTGTGGAATGTGGCTGGGGACAGACTGCCCTCCCCCACCCCACAGTACACAGACGAGCTGCTACTTCCTCTACTTGAGAAGGGACCACTTAATCTGCTCCTTGGCCGACTGCAGCACCTGCACGCGCGCACAGAATCGCAGCGGTCACTCGCATCGGTGGAGCGGCGCCGTGCGCGTAATGGTGTTCGCGCCGCAAACGCTCGCTGTCATTATTGGTGTCGTTAGGCTCGTCTACCCGGGACAGCCTCGCTCGGTCTCATCTCTTTTGTCGGGAGTGTGCGGCGACGACTTCACATCCGTCGGAGGGTAATCGTGAAACGGAGCCCAACGGCTCGTTGGGCCCTTCCTGCTGACGTAATTAATATCATAGTTTTCGCAGTAGGTGACGATGCTGCGATGGGTAATTCCAAGTTGGTAAATTGTTAGGGTTGTGATTTATTTTTAAGCATTGTTATTAATTAAACAATGGCACGGTCAACAAATGACAGCTACTGCGTGTGCGTTTTTTAACTACTGGAAGAAACCTGAGAAAAGTTGAAGAATCCCATGCAGAAGAGGGGGGAGAACATACAAATTCATGCAGAAAGGTGCCCGTGTTGGGAATCGAACCCATGTTCTGCTTGCTGCGAGGCACGAGGGTTACAACATAGGTGCCACCGTACCACCCTGATACTACCCAAGCAAGGGACGAGCGCATATTTAGAGGCAATGTGAGGCTGTGGCAGAGGAGTGATGCAACATACCACACCGTCACCTTGATGAATGGAAAGATCATTGCATTTAAGGATGAACCATAAAACTAATTATTATTTTCTCCACGTTCAAATGCGCAGACGCATTACGAAAACGGGCAGATTGTACACCGATTCATTTAAAGTACACTGGAGCAAAATGACACATTGGTGCGAATAGCATGCCTAACTAAATAAATAAAATGTTATATTTCAATTTTGCAAATCAATGTTAGACAGTGGTGAAAAAAACAGAATATTGTAATTGCGTCTGTGCTATTGAACTTTCTAGTCCATCACCAAATAAGTGGGAGCCATGCACTTACATTCCCTTTCATGCCAAGCTTTTGAGCTATTTGCTGTATGAACAAAAACAAGTTTAAAAAAAAGAAAACGAACATTGTTATTTGCTGAAGACAAATAAATAGAGATCTGCATATCAACACCACAGGTATGTGTGCCATCCTCCCAGGTTAGGACGAATTCATCCTGAACGATTGGCTTGGACTGACAGGATGTGTGATTGCAATCATCAGGGTTCACAGATTTAGGGGATTTTGTCAGAAGTACAAAGATACGCCACGTAGCCTTAACAGACTTTCGGGGCAAGTGCTGTTAGTGAGCATCTATGAAGGCCGGCATGGAGCACGAGGGGGTGGGTGGCCAGCACCACGTTTGTCCACTTTTGGTCTCCCCAGTGGCGATGAATACCTCGTGGCGATGTTTACACACAGCCACCAAGTATTCATTTGAAGCTGAATCAACCAAGGAGACGACCAGGACCGGTTCAAATAATCGTCACTGTTGTGGGCCATTAGCGGGAACCGAACTCGGGTAAACGGGTTCGTAGCGCAGTGCATGAATCGCTGCACTACCGTTCCCCATAAAGGTACACACGCACGCCTTATATATTTTTGAGTCAGATCACGTGAGAAAAATGTGTCTTGCAACCTTTCTC
The DNA here is from genome assembly GCA_036362905.1 of Mordacia mordax. Taxonomy (NCBI): domain Eukaryota; kingdom Metazoa; phylum Chordata; class Hyperoartia; order Petromyzontiformes; family Petromyzontidae; genus Mordacia; species Mordacia mordax. Next base: position 38,509,336 of record JAZEWT010000003.1, read on the forward strand.
CACTGGACACAGCTAATTAATGAAGCAGTCACGGAAACAAACGTGACCCATTTATGACGGCTGTAGCAGCACCACGGGTATGTTGGGAGAGCAAGCCACATGCATTTAACAATTAATAATGAATCACATAACACACAGGTAGGCAAGTGTTAATATTTAAAACAGCCTATGTAGAAGTTATGCATTATTACGCAGAAGCGGTAGTTTCTTTTTCGGGATAGCCGTGTTGAGCGTTGCTCCTCCAACCGTCAGATGCGACAAGGAGGAGGACCGCTCAATATGGCTTCCAGCTCTTGAGAGCAACCTCGGTGGCGGTTGTGAGGGGACACGCGCGAGGGCTTATGGACACTAGGTATTCCCAGCACGCGCGCGCGAGTGTGTGCATAGCGACGGCGCTTACCTGCGACACCGTCTGTTCCGACAGCGATCCGTCGTCGACCTGCAAGGCAGCGCGCATACGGCGGCAGACATTGTCAACCGCTGCGACCCGCGCAGCGAAAATGTACAAGCGAGTAACCCACGGGGAAACGATCACGCAAAAACGTGGCGGGACCCTGCTGAAAAAGAGGTGTACGATTCGGTCGGCAAGGGTTTTTTGCACAAACAATTGTCATTCATTCGTTATCAATACCTGTTAAATCCTGTACAAGGTCGTGGGGCAGCCAGATCCTATCTCGGCCGACAAAGGGCACATGGCGCGGGAATATCCAAGATATGAAACAAGTACATCGTAGGGCACACATTTTGGGACAATTTACTCAGCAGGCCAATTAACCTAGGCAGCAGCGTGTCTTTGGAGGGTGAAAAAAGGCCGGAGTACCCAGCAAAAACTCACGTGAACACGGAGAGTACACGCAAACTCCACATGGAAAGGCACCCTAGCCGGGAATTGAACCCAGGGTTTATTGCTGTGAGGTAACAGCGCTATTCACTGCGCCACCGTGCCGCCCGTAAACAAATGTCATCGCAAGCAATTATATGTGCAGGCATCTACCCTTGAACCCACCAAAGCAACTTAATGCTTGTGCTTCAGGATGCCGATTCGGTTGCTGAATCGGTGCTTGCTTCACATGTATGCGGGGCCTTTGGCAGCAGCAGGTGCAACGCGAACCAGCAACGAACAAGGTACAGGAACTGAGAACAGTTGACGCACTGCACATGCAATTTGACGTGCGGGTCGTGCGTTTGAGAATTGACTCCCATGAGAATTTCATTGTCCCATAAGAACTAGTTAAACAATTGCAGACAATAAGAAGAAAATTTAGAGAGGGGTGCGATTTTTGGAGGTGAATGCGAGGCCCCACCCCAACCCCCACCTACTTTGTGAATAAACGTAGGCTAATACTTTTCGTGAGGGTTTAAGTGACCTTTAGAAATCTTTTCAGTGTACAAATACCGACAAGCAAAAGCTTCAGCTAACCAAAATAAAAAGATCAACACCGACACCTTCGTTATTATATATTCTTAATGTAAATAAATCTAGCGTAACTTTGTAAACATCGTTAGACGCACAATTCACTGCAGCGTGAAATGAAACATTCACAACACCCATCTGTGAATTACTTGACTGGCAGACAGTGTAAGGTCCTTCCCTGGGGGGTGAAACGTCACGAGAGCCACACGAACTCACCTTCAAGGCCACTCTCTGAGCCACTTGCTGTGGGTCGCTTTCCAAGATCACCCTGCACAGAGGACAGAAAACCGATGACACTCACAGCCAACCGCAGTTCCTCGCTCTGGCTGTCGGTATCGCACGTCCATACTGAGCGGAACACTCGACACGGCTATCCCGAAAGAGCGGCTCTTAAGAGTAACCCTGCAGCAGCTGTGATGGATATGCATGAGGGCTTGCGGATGATGCATTCAGCGTGGGAGTCACGAAGGGGACACAAGGAGAGCTTGACACGGTTATCCCAAAAGAGTTCTTGACGGTAATTTGCATACATTGAGCCATGCAAATCTGCAGCAATGCATTAATTGCATCGGACCTATTGAAATCTTCAAGATCGACTACATTAGTCACCGGCAAATAGATGCCGATTCTGGTAGACTCTTGACCAATCTGGGAAAATCAACAATCCTTACAGCATTTCTCAGCATCACGACTCGCTAACCCCTCCTGTGTGAACACGCACCAGTGTTGCACCGCATTTAACAAAACCCTCCACCATCCTCTCTGACTGTGTTTCATTTCTCACCGAACGGATTTCAGGGTTTTCATCATCGGCATGTGACTCGAAGCCACAGATGGAGGTATACCAGAGGCGGTGTGGCGCATGCCAATCATTTCTGAGTCGCAGACCCGGACAGAGCCCAGATGAAATTGAGCCCCAGTTCTACGCTGAGATGTAGATGCTTTTACTCCAGAATGAAATATCCAAAAAGAATGTCAACAAAGCATAACCTAATCAGACGAAACGTGTACATTTCCTTCTCACCTCATAAAAAGCAAGAAAATAAATTCTTCTCTTTATTTACTGCTTAAACGAATGAACGATGAAAGAGCGACGTAACCACTCACCCGCCATCCACGATCTCATCCACAGCCAGGAGAACGCCCTCCATGTTGTCAAGAACAGTCCTCTTCTCCAAGTTCTTCCTGCCAATAGAATGCACGAGCAGAGAACAACAACGACCCCCCCCCCCCCATAGAGCATTTAACAGACTGTTAGGGCAAGTGGTGTTAGTGAAAGCCCATTAACGCTGGTATGGTATTGAAGAGGGAGGGTGGTCAACACGTGCCCGGCCGCCTTTGTCCCCCTAGTGGCGATGTTAACACATCGCACAAGGTACTCATTTGAGGCTGAATCGACCTGGGGGAGGCCCAGGTCATAAAATCGTCACTGGTGTTTTTGGTCGTGAGCGGAAATCGAACTTGGGCCGCTGTGTTCATAGCGCAGCGCGCTAACCGCTACAATGCCAATCACCACAAAAACTAAAATCTCCCGTATAGCCTTAACAGACCGTAGGGGGAAGTACCATTAGCGAGCACCTATGAAGGCCCACATAGCACATGAAAGGGTGGATGGCCAACGTCGCACACGTCCGCCTTTGTCTCCCTAGTGGCAATGTTTACAAACCGTACAAGGTACTCATTTCAGGTTGAATCGACCTAGGGGAGGCCCAGCACCGGTTCAAATTAATCGCCACTGCTCACTCCCCAATCCCCCACGAGTATCATTTTACCGACGTAAAATGTGGAATGTCATGTGAGCACACCTGAGCATTTGGCTGAGCGAATCAAAGAGGCAGTTGAGGACGGCCACCAGCATGAGCTGCACACACACAGATGGTCGCGAGAAAGGAAACTCATGGCTGCGACGACCAATTCCTACGGCACCAACAGGCATCGCTACCGTGCCCGCACACGCGCGCGCGCCGTAGCGATGGCGACTGAGCACCGCGATACCTCGTTCTCCTGGGAGCTGCCGATGACATAGAAGTGCAGATCTACGATGCTCTTGTAGACGACGGTGAGGCCTTCCAGCAGAGCGATCTCGTCTGGTGATAAATGGTAACAGACATCCTCAGTTTTAATCTGCTACGTGAAAGGGAGCAAGTGTTTACGTGTAGACATGTACCTATGGCTGCATTGATGATATTGGGTATGAATGGTTCATAAAGCGCAAATTTTACTTTTAGAACACCGTGGCGTTTATGTCCTATTTCAGTTTAAATTTCCATTTATCGATTGCGCTTCGGAGACCTCACAGAGCCCGCAGCAATATGATCAAAAGAATATCGGGAAGCAACCTAGGTCAAACCATGAGCCAATAAAATGAAGGTGTGCAAGAAAATGTTTGAAAACCGACTACAAATACCATTCACTATGTAACATTTCAGTTTAGCTGAAAAAGCAGATCAATTCGCAGCAATTCCTCCGTGACAACACGATTTGATTGGCTCCATCGGCTTGGCAAAGAAATCTAGTTAGAAATCATGTGGCAATGTATTTGTCGAAGTCAACTTTTAAGAAATATGCCATAGGCATATTTTCACATCACTGTTGACTCGTAATGACCCTGTACTAATTACTGTATATTCTTGGCAATAGCCTGTTAATGAGACGCTCTCACTTTCAGACACTGCCTAAACCCAGACGCATCATATTGCGTAGTTACGTTCATGCTTAGTCATGACGGGCGGACCGATAGACCCATATATATCGACGCGGCGCGATTTTTACACCCGCACCGTGAATCCCTCGATGTTGTAACGCGAAAGCCAGTGACTCACGGCTGAAATCCCGACAAAGACTGCGCCAAATCCCTGCCGCACGATCCCCAGCAGGAGGCAATCCACATGCACACAACTGTTGCGAACCAAGGTCACCTTTGCGTACAGTTGACGTCACCGTTACTGATTAATTAACACCTGGTAAGGGGTAGTCACCGAGATGGGTAGGTGTATATTACAGCAGAAATGTACCAGCGAGCTTGCAAGCTCTGGATGTGGGGGAAAAGGGCCGGCATTCGAGGACAATGTCTCATTCGCAGATGTCATCGTAACTCAATGCCTGACATATATACACCTACACATGCACCTACCGTCAGTAAAAATCTCTATATATAATGGAGAAAGTGTTTGCAACTACGTCCGCATTGACAGCACCGGTTTTAAATTCTTCATAAGCACACATTGAATGTGCCCAACACCAATGCTTTAATCTTATATAATCTTTACTTCCCCATTTATAGATAATTACTGTTCTGAAACTGCAGAGAGCCGGCGATATGCCCAAAGGGACATCAGGAAGGAATCCATGTTAAAGCAGTCATCTCAGGTGAAAATGGCATCACCAAGAGATGTCAGAAGAACGTATTACACGCTTCGAACAAGATCGCCCGTAGTGTGGGTACTCTGCTGGTAACAACTACAAAACCTGGACAGATTCACCACTAACAGTGTAGTTTTAGAAAGGAACTCGTACATAGTAAGGCGACGTTGTGGGCAATTGCTCTCATTCACAGCACAGAGGTGCTCATTGATAGCAGCTCTATTTTCTGTGAAGGGACATTGACTGACTAACGTGTCAGTTTGGTTTTGTTATTTGTGCTTTTGCGGCACTGCGAAGGTGGTGGTGTCAGCAAATAATTTGTTTACTCTCAGTCCGCTGAGTTTTGCTGAAGACGTTCTTTTCGAATGTCTTCTCATCCTTCACCGTCTGGTGGGGGTTGTCGTAATACTGCGCGCGCAGCGAGGTGATGGGGGGGGCGAGGGGCGAGAGGGCAACAAATGCATGGCAACAGTTGCATGACGATGACCATCGCTACCAGTCGAGCGACGATAATAATTACAATAACGCGTGCTGATTGCTTCGAAAAGCGCCTGAGGATGCCTCTAACGTGTGAGGCGAAACGTTGTGAGGAGAGGAGAGAGAGAGCCATCGACGCGGCTGTCCCGAGAGAGCAGCTTTTCGAAGCAATCATCATGCATCGTGCCGTGAAAAACCTACATCATTACAATAACGCGTGCGTATTCCGTCACGTTGAAGAGAGGGGACACGACTCGGTGGTGCGAGGAAACCGCAAAGAGGCGGAGAGGGGGAAAGGAGCCACGCAATTAGCTGGCGCCAACATTTGCCAGACATTGCCTCTGATATGTTATGATGGTGTCGGACAATTAAAGAATTAATTTTTGTTTTAAATGTGGGAGTAAACCAGAGACCCCAGGGGATACCCACGCAGAAGAGGGGGGAGAACCAAAAATCCACACAAAAAGGTGCCTGGGGGGGGGAATCGAACCACCTTGGGCAAGACCTGCTTTCTTGGAGGTGCAGATGTTACCACTGCTTCACTTCACAGCTGCACATTCACACGAGTTTATTATTATTAGTGCAGCGCTCAGCTCTTTGGCTGGGGCAGGCGGTGAAAATTCCACACTCCTAAGGCGGTAACGACGATTTGTTTTGGACGCGGCGCCCTACACTCTGGCGCATCTCAGAATGCCTTGCATTGCGACTCGTCTCAAACATCCTAGCGCATAACCCCAATCTTCAGCCGTCCTAATGTGCGCAAGATGAGTCAGCACCTAGTCTGCAGTGGGAGGGCGATTGCTCTGCGTATTCCCAAATCAAATCGAGCAATTCGCAGGTAATATTTTGGTTGACATATTTAGACACTGCGCGTGCCGCATGCTGTGTTTGTTTAATGTTAACGTCACAGCAAGAATGTCGCCAACATCTCGTTAGAATCTGTGGGCGATGAGTCAGCGATCTGATTCACGATTGGGATTGAACTCGGAACCGTCTGATGGTCGGCCGTTATGCGACACAGCAACCACCTGTCCAGATAATTTTTTTTAAAGAACAGGTTACATTTTTTCCAAATTGGAAGCACAGAGAGTCCAGGGGGAAAACTATGTTTGGCTGTTGCCATTTTTTAAAAATATGTTACACAGATTGAGTGCGACATGTAGAGCCCTTTGCCAATCCACTGCTGGATGAGGCCTTCACCACTCCGTGCGAGTCGTTTGGGCTGTCCCAACTCTGAATGCCAAGCGCATGTAGGTGCGAGTAAACGGTAATAAAACTGATGCTGCTGCACTGCCCTCTGCTGCCGATATACGGTAGGTAAATATACTGACGTCGACACCAAAATAACACAAGTGAATAAAAGGGGAAGAACACGGAGACACTATGGAACTCCATCATCACCATTAACGGTGAAGACACGGGGGGGGGCAATGGATTCAGCGTTTGTGTCGTGCCCCCGTGAGTACTAAGGGCAAGGTAAAGAGCCAACCGGTGGAGACTGAATTCTGCGAGCTCTCCAACTCTACGACAAATCCCGGTCTCCAACCCACACAGGGACCATTCTTTCATCATTGTCCACACCCGCTTAACCCTATAAAGGGTCGCAGAAAGTCTTAGGTTATCCCGGCAGAAACAGGGTGGGAGGGAGGGCTAGAGACAGGATGGGACGCCAGTCCATCGCAGGGCACTGGTGGAAATTTATTCAGCAGGCCAATAAACCTAGATAGCAGTGTCCTTGGACCGTAGGAGAAAACGGGAATACTCGAACACGGGGAGAACACATAAACTCCACGTAGCTGGGAATTGTGCCCATAAACATTCGTGTTGCGAGGCAGCAGTGCTACTCACTGCGCCACCGTGCCCGCACGCATTAACTAAACAAACAAAAGCACGCGCAAAATAGTTCAGACTATAACTGTCGATGTTTTCTATTTTCCCAGAGGGCCTTCAAGCGTCAGTAGCAGCCGTTCCCCCACCTTGGAGAAGATGCGCTCTCCATCAGCGTCCAAAATGAAGATTGCCTTCACCGACAACAGGGAGGGTTCCTGAGCGAGAGAGACACACAAGGGAAGCTCTGTTAGCATTGCGCCTGCAGCACCCACGTCCCACGGGCACAACAGCCACAGCACACATGCACACACACACAAAGATCCCCCCCCCATAAAGCCTTAAACCACAGGGGCTGCCAAGCGAGCATCGCGCGCGCATCCTGTTGTCGCTTGCAACGGCTCTGCTGGGTTACAGTTGTCCTTCAACGAGAGCTAGTGCAGCGGTGAGCGCGCTGCTCTAGTCACCCGGCCACTGTCTGAACTGGTTCTGGGCCGCCCCTAGATCGACTCAGCCTAAAACGAGGACCTGGTGCGGTGTGTAATTAACGCTGCTCGCGAAACAAGCGCAGCAGGTAAAAATCTGTTCAGACGATGCAGCGGGAACTGGGGAGGCACCCGATGAGGGCGAGTGTGTCGCTACAAACCCAGCCACCCGAGTTCCATTTCCGCTCACGATCAAAGACACTGCCGAATATCCAAAGCAGCCATGGGCCTCCTCTAGGTCGACTCGGCCTCAGATGACTACCTGGTGTGTGGCGTGTAAAAGTCGCCAGTAGATAAAGGCCGCCAGACGTGGTGCTGGCCACCCACCCGCTCGTGTGCCATGCCGGCCTTCATAGGTCCTACTGGCTAACAGTGGGGGAGGGGGGGGGCATTTTGGTCTTATTGTAATCGTCCTTGCACACCAAAGGTGTTAGTACACACAGGTGAGATTGTCACGGCTGGTGCGCACAAACGGACGTACGTCATGGGAACGTCTGCGGAATACACACACGTGACAAGACTATGACAGCTAGCATGCATGTGACAAAAAGATCCCCTGTATAGCCTTAACAGATTGTAGAGTCCAGTGTCGTTAGCAAGGACCTATGAAGGCAGAAATGACACACGCGGGGTTGGGCGGGCAGCACCGTACCCGGCCGCCTTTGTTTCCCTCTTGGTGTTGTTTGTACTCCGCACTAGGTACTCATTTTAGGCTCAGTCGAGGTAGGGGACACCCAGCACCAGTTCAGAAAATTCGTCACTGGTGTTGGCCGTGAGCGGGAATCGAACACGGGTTGCCAGCTTTGTTACCCAGCGTGCTAACTGCCGAGCCACCGCTCCCCACAATCACACCGGCGCACGCAACACCAGTGTGACACTCGTACGCATATCGCGAGACCTGTGGCGCGCGCGCGCGGGACAAGATCATATTAGACACGCGCGCAGACACGCGCAGGTTCACAGACACGCGCTGTCGATGACACACGCACGTGAGCTTACACCCGTTAAGACACGCTATGTGACAAATGTCAGGAGACAAACGTACGTGACAGGATCATGTGCGGAGACGGGCACACGTGACAGTGGCAAGTTGGTAGACATGCTAACAATACGGGCGCGCGTTGCCCGGCCTACCACTCCACCCCCCCAGCGCCTGGCGTGCGGGGGGGGGATGAGACTAAGGGGTGGGGGGGGGTCATGCATTAACCGAGCACGGCTCTCCACCCAAAGTTCTGTTTTGCACTGACTTCCTTAACAGCACAGCCCAAGTGTATCACAGAACTTCGGCTTGAAAGCCAGGTGTTAGTACTGCAGCAGTCAACCGCGCCAGAGGTCACGCCCTCTGTTAAAAAGGTCAGAACCGCAAGCCAAGCACGGCGCACGTGTTGCACCGCACGCTCGTCAGCGACGCGCCAGGCCGGAACGCGCGCGCCACACGTGCCATCGGCGACATGCGCCAGTGTTGACAAACGCAAAGCCCTGCGCCATCGTTACCTTTGGCCTGGGGACTGCTCAGCACCCACCGGCGTGGGAACGATGACGTGATTTCCAAAAATTACTTCCCCGGAGGTGTTGTAAAATGTTCACCAGAAGCAATAATGTGGGATGGCACATGCCGCATGCTTTGCTGATATGAAAGTGTCCGCACGAGCTCTGCAGAGCACTGCGGAACGCTGGTGGTCCACGCGCTACAGGTTGGGAACCAATGCGTTGGTGGGAACTGACTCAGAAATTGTTGCCAGTTACTATATATGGGTTAATTAACCCAGGTGTTATGAATTGGAACTGAGGTGACTGTCAGTCCTGTTCATCAGTGGGTCTTTCCCATAATAGTTCGTCTCAGAAAAAAAAAACTTCACAGGGGGCTTTGATTTGGGCTGGGTCATAATACTTTGCCTGTACGAACGTGTTATTGTAAGTGGTGTGACAATGCATCGATTCTTAAATACACAATACATGCACAGAATCACGTGCATAAGAATAGATGTTTTTCTAGATTATTATATCGTGTATATAACTGGATTCAAGTGACCTCTGCAGTCACTCAATCATCAGCCATGACCTTTCCACTGTTGGATAACGCGCTCCCCAAGTCGTCGCCATCTCTTGCGGCACTGCGATACAACCCATCTAGCACCTGAACAGGAACGGACTTCAACGTTCCATCTCCACGGTGGAGGTTCTCTCAGGCGTGCGCCACCCCTCTGTGTACACACTCTAGCCACTAGAAGCCGATAATTTAAACGTAATTCAGCTCGGATTTTAAAAAAAAACTCCAAAAAATGTTGCTCATTTTCCATTCTCTGTCGCTCTTGGTGTGCCGTTCTCTCCGCCGCCCTGTGCAGCGCTTTGTGACCTCGGGTGAAAGGCGCTCTATAAATGCAATTATTATTAATTCATGACCGGTGGCTCATGCCAATTCACTAAATCGCGACAATGACTGTACAACATTTACTCCTCCACTCATGATTTTTCCTGCATAATCTTGGGAGCTTGCGTGACACTTGGGCAAAGATGCGCAACTCACACCGAAATCCCTGTCAAGGGCCAATGATAACCATCATCTCTCCAAGGTCAATAAAACGCGAACTAATTAGTGGGAGGTGATGGCACCTGCCGTTAAAACACGCACGCGCAGTTTGTACCCAGCCGAATGAGTGGGGCTGCCAGCAGAGATTACGAGCCAAGGGAGAAATCTCTATTGACGCGATGCGCTCTCAAAATCAAAACGGCTGTACGCCCAGACACTGGGCTAAAACTCGACTGCCAATCACTCGCTTGTAAAAAAATATATAGTCTTGGCATCCCGGTGGATTCTCAGCAAATAAAAAACAAAGGCTCCCCTTTCTTTGCTTTACCTTGAAATGGGGCTTAAAATAGATCTGGGTTCGGATCAGCGGTGAAAGTAAGACGGTATGGTCCGGTACGGCGTACTGACGAGACAGCGGACGAAGCATTGAGTACGGTATGGGTGGGAAGGGTTGTCGCGATATAAAGTACCGGCAAGAAATGCAAAGTTACGTTCACCCCTGGTTCGGATATACAGACATGATCAATGGGACGCTGCCTTACACAGACTTATCCCACTCAGGTTAGACGGACATAGGGCTTGGTGAGACAATGGACTTAGTTTGACTCAGGAGCCACCGAGACAGTTTTATAAGAATCTTTGCCCATGACACACTCGTGCTGCTTCAGCAGGGCTTAGGCTTAGACTAGTCTAGCCTTAGACAAATCTCGTCTCAACTCAAGCTTAGCTTAGACTCATACGATATATTCTTGGAATAGCTTACACATAAGATAAAGTTATCTCTCTCTAGGTACCATATCCTACAGGACGTTGGTGGCAATGGTCTTCAACAAATCTCTGCTCTCTGAACTTCTTGAAGATACACTGACGCTGCTACACTTCATATGAACACTGTGCGCTTGTTGTCCTGATAATCGAGGTCACTCCTGGACGTTAGACTCATCCTGGTCTCTCGAGTTCTCACCTCCTGGTCAAAAAAAACTAAACTAGAACCTGACAAGAGTTGGTCCCTGAAAGGTCACGGCGTTGGCAAAGCCCGACCGGTTGGGGCAGCACCAGCGTCCGCTGCGGAGGAGCGGTGGCGCAGTGATTAGTGCACTCTCCACTGTGAATCGACTGCATACTAATAATTGCATTTATAGAGCGCTCTTCACCCCAGGGTCACAAAGCGCTGCACACAGCCACATGTATCCTAGTCCCGTTTATCACGAGGGAGCAATGTGACTCTAAGGTCTTCTTCATCCAGTACTGCTATGACTACTTTATTGTCCCTATGGAAACCTCTTAAAGACGCCGAAGCCTCCTTTAAGTCATTCAAACTTGGGGTGCCTCCATGCTTTGAGCTCTACCGCCGTCAGCGAGCGACGCGGCGCTTGTGTGGGGAAGAAGTTCTGCCCTGCAGCTACGCGAACCCCGACACAGCCGGTGGAAGAGGGGCCGAGAGGAGACGAGGAGCTGATGCGAGAGAGCGAGGACGACGAGAGAGCGCGATGGGAGAGGCAAGAGCGGGAAGCAGTGCGGAAGGAGGTCGCGCAGAGAGACGTGCAGAGCAGCGAACACACGATGCGATGTCGGGCGCGGAGGAGACAGCCGTAGAGAAGCAGGCGAGCGAGGAGCAATGTCTGCGACGCGCGGAGACAGCGCATCGGAGGAGAGAGCGGGGCGGTCAGCAGGCGAGAGAGGCGAGAGAGGCGAGAGACTCGAGAGAGAGAGAGAGAAGGGCCGAGCGCTCGGTACCAGCGTTGACGTCTCCATGCCGCCTCTGCCGACGTGGACCCCGCGTGACGTCACCCGCCAGCTGTAACCGTGTCACGTGACGCGCGAGTCGGACCCGGGCAGCCGCTGAACGCGGCTGGGGTCACGTGGTCGTCGCGGCCACGTGTCGACGGGCGCGTGATGACGTCACTGGGAGCGTGCTGCGCAAGCGTGGGAGACGTTGCGTCGCTCCCGACGTTCAGTCTGTTGTTGCGGACGAGTTTCTTCGTCATCTTTTACCATCAGCACACGCTTAATCCTGCACAGAGTAGGCGGGGCAGGAGTCTATCCCGGCAGGCACAGGGCGCAACGCTATGCCAATGATGCGATGCCAGTTCATCGCAGGAGGCAATTTAGTCAGGAGGACAATTAACCCGGAGAGCCCGGCGAAAACCCACGGAGACACGGGGAGAACATGCAAACTCCACACAGAAAGGCAGCCAGGAATCAAACTTATACGATTATTGCTGTGAATCGCCGTTACACTCACTGCACCACCGTGCCACCAACGTGTCAAGTTGTGTAAAAAAAAAAACTTGTCAAGTTGTACTGTGAAACAATTGCAACGCGTGAGATTGGCTCGTGATAGCGTGAGATTCTGAAAATTGTGATCGACGCATCTTGAAGGCAACTTGGAAAAGTCACACCTCAAACGAAGCAATTTTGACAGCGGGATGTAGAAATAATGAGTTAAATCACAGGATACAAAGTTTCTCTGGATATGAGGAAAATGGAAATTGAAAATCTGATTATAGCTGGAAAATTTGAAGGAGAGATCGTGGACAACAGAGATTGACATATCAAGAGTCTATCGAGATGGATGAACATATCAACAATGGACATTTTTAGAAGTTCAAAGAGCAGCGATTTGTGGAAGACCATTGTCACCAACGACTGGTAGGATATGGTACCTAGAAGAAGATAGGTTGTGCCCCTGTGAGTGACATCTGACACGCCTAATGCTTGTCACTCCTACACCACTGCCCCATGTTTCACTATGAACAGGTGACAACAAAGGTCTCTAGCATAGCCATAATAACCAGGTGAGAGTCCATTGCGACAAACGTCGCTTTGTAATGATGTAGGTTTTCACGGCTCGATGCATGCCACCATACATACATCGACTGCTGGGCTATAACGTGTTGTTAGCGAGAGCCGATTAAAGAACAGTTAAGCAGTGGGTGTTAGCCATCATGGTCTTTTGTGGGAGAGACGTCAGGACCGGTGGTGACATCACCTGCGAAGCTCCGCGTAAATC
>JAZEWT010000003.1:38531489-38557198 GCA_036362905.1 Mordacia mordax
ACACCCTCATGTAAGGCTCAATCGACTTCGGGAGTCGTAAATCCGCCGGCTCTGTCTACACATGAACACAAGCACAACAATAACAGTCGTCATTCGCCACGCAGTGGCGGTGATGTCACAAAAGCGCTTGTGCCAGGCTAGGTGTGCATGGAGGTTACACGAATTGTTCGCTGGCAGGAAGTCACGGGATGCACCCTGACTGCCCGAGATGTCTGGACCAAACCCGCTACGTTTTATCCTCCAGGCGCTCCGCTCGTTGTTGTGAGCGTCGTTTCGTCGCCCTCGTTTGTTTCTGGAGGGTGACTGTCTCCAACTGCCCAGTGGCGTCCTCCACGAACCTCCTGCACAGAGGCCGACACCGCTGGTCCCAGTCATCGGCAAATTCGCTCAGCTCCATACCCCCGTGTGCCACATCAGTCCATCTCTTCTCCAGACCGTGCTGCGCCCGTTACGGCCAAACAGATGTTGCCTGGTCATGCGGTGTCTGTGCATATGGGCTACATGTACACACACACACACACACCTCCCGTATAGCCTTAACAACAGTCCGTAGGCTCAAGTGCCGTTAGCGAGCACATATAAAGGTTAATACGACACACGAGGAGATGGGTCACCAGCACCACGCTCGGACGCCTTTGTCTCCCGAATGACAATGTTTACATTTGCGGCTGAGTCGACCTAGCGGAAGCTAGGTCGACTTACCAGGGTGGTGAAATATGGTCTAAAAATCCAACCCTCCGCTCAAACACACTGCGACCTGCGTTGAGCGGAGGTTTCATCAGGCGGTGAAGCTACAGTCCGTTATACCCGTGCACACTCACACCAAAGGACAAAGATCCACCATATAGCCTCAGCAGACTGTAGGGTCAAGTGGCGTTAGCGAGCACCTATGAAGGTCGATACGGCACAAGAGGAGGTGGGTGACCAGCACCGCACTCCACCGCCTATGTCTCCCTAGTGGCATTTTTACACACTGCACTAGGTACTCATTTGAGGTTGAGTCGACCTAGGGGAGGCCGAGGAGCGGTTCAGAAAATCGTCACTGATGCTGGCCGTGAGCGAGATTTCGAACTCGGGTCGCCGGGTTTGTGGCCCAGCGCGCTAACCGCTGGGCCACCGCTCACCCGTGCACACTTACACACTCACACCACACACTCACTCACACACGCGCCCTCGCTGGCGACCCATCGCATAATGGAAAGTAACTGCTAACACGCAGTTAGTGGGGACCGACAAACATTTCCTAGAAGCTCCACTCCGGCTTCCTCTCTCGCCTCTCAGGCCCGGGTTTACCAGAAGTGTCACCACTAGTTGTGTTAAGGGCCCCTCCCCCCGCTCCCCACCTTCAGTCAGGGAACGCTAGCTGAAGGGAGGAAGAGGAGGGAGGGAGCTGTTTAGGGAGGCACAGCAGAAAGTTCCACTTGCGGCCGGTGTAGGGAACCACGAGAAGAGCGGCACTCCGTGATAGCTATCTGCCGAGGCCCTTAACGACTCTTGGGGCTCGCGAGTTCATTCACGCACACCCGTATAAACACACGCGCGTGTACAGACCGCTGTGGAGTTTCTGGAAGCGACTCTTGTTACATTAACTGCTGCTTCCGCCATCAGAAAGGGCGCAGCGCACAGGCGGATGAACGCGCGTCGGTTTGGGTCCGACGCATTTGCTGATTCTGCTGCATTGAATTGGATTGCTTGGATTTAAATTCCCGGTGTAGTGAAGTGAATAGTAACAATACCGTTATTGTTTTTACGTATATTGATTTATCTATTCGTCGCTGAAATTATTTATCTGTTGCTGAGAAGATTGTAAAGATTCGACGCTTGGGGCGACTGGACTCCTGCAATAGTTCCACGGGCTGGACATGATCTGGTAAGGTGAACGCCCGTACATATTTTCAGCACTTCCTCTGTGGCCTGACAAGTGTGGTTTATCATCGAGAATTGTTCTCAAAATCTGCACTTTCGGGTTAGCCGTGTCGAGTCTCCCTTCTATCTGCCAGGCGATGTTTCGCTTCGCCACGTTGGAGGCATCATCAGGCCAAACCTTCACCGACACATTGCTTTATCATCGCCATCGTGATCATCAGTTGTGCTCTTTGCACCGCTAGACCAGGACCTTCAGAAGCTGTCGCGATTCTACCCACCACGTGTACGCGTATCGCGATGTAACATCCCTTCAATGGCGCGTACGCGCCTGAGCCACTGTGGTCATTGCAACACAAACTACGGATCAAACAGTCAGGCTCGAACGCAACTCACATTTATTATCGGTACGGTTGCATCGCAACTCCCCCTTCCCATCTGGAACGCACTGAATGCTACGGCCACTTTCTTACTGGTACGCCGTACCGGTTCACTTTCACCTTTGTTCATAGTAAACGCGTAGCGTCAGACGTACATGGTGACACTGAGACGTACATTGATGAGAGATTGTGACCATGCAACCTATGGACCCGTGCAGTAACCGCACTGCAGTCCACTCTCCTTCAATGCGCGAGGAGAAATAGGAGTAGAGCCACGAACTGCTGAAGCCCCCGTTCTCCCCTTAGCGGATTTCACGCCGCCGCAATGAGCATCCAGCGACTGCTGCAAGGACAGAACTGTAGGTGAGATTATTTCCCCATCTCCACGGTGCCGTCATCTCTCCGTGTGCAGCTGTGATTCCTGTTCAAAGTCAATGAACGTCTAACAGTCGCTGCTGAGTTTTCACCAAGCACTTTCGCATTCTCCCAGAGACCAATGACATAAAGGTTTAGGTTAATTGGTCTGCTGACAAAATTGTCCCACGATGGACCGGTATCCTTTAGCCATGACTTAGGTCCTGTGTCTGTCGGGATAGGCTCCGGCTCAGAGCGATCTTTCACAGGGTTACGCGAGAAGTGATGATGAATGAATGGTTCTAGTTCGGGTTTCCGTCATCCAAGCGTTCTCTTTCTGTCTCAGAAAAAATTCGCGTTTGTAATCAATGTAGAGGAGGTGGGATAGCGGTGCAGTGAGTAGCGCTGGCGCCTCACTTCAAGAAGGTTCCGGGTTCGATGCTCGGCTCAGGTGCCTTTCTGTGTGGAGTTTGCGTGTTCTCTCCCCGTGTCTGTGTGGCTTTTCGCCGGATACTCCGTTTTTCTCCCACATATTAATGACATGCTGCTGATTAGGTGAATTGTCCTAACTAAATTCTCCCCCCGTCGTGCCTTGAGATGTTGTAACTCAATTACCCCTTCTCTGCTGGACAACTGTTAAAAAGAGCTACATAGCTCAACGGTCCTTTTCCAGCTTAAATAAAAAAAAACGACCAGACTAAACTGCAGATTGGCACGGTGCATGTAAGAGGGTTCCTTGCGTCAATCCCAGTGGTGAAAGTAACTCACATCTCCTATCGGAACATCTATCTCGATCCATCTTCCCACCTGTACTCTTTTGAATGCCTCGACCAATTTCTTACCTGTACTCCGTACCAGACCGGATTACTTTCAGCTTTGGTTGGTCCACTGCTGGATGGAGGGCCATTCCCGCCCCTAGCGGGTCTCAGGGAAGAATCGTTGGACAAAGTGAGGTCATTGGTATTATCACAATTGCTATTATAATTATTACATACGTTGATCCTGGAACGTTAGACTTTGTCAAATTCGAATGCAGAAACAGTACAGCAATTGAATCTCTCGAACGCATATTGTAAATGCTTTCAATGGAATATCACGCTTAGGGCAAATGCGCGATGTGTAATCGAAATGGGGTGGAGGCATGAGTATGGTTGTTGCCTCACGGCGAGAAGTCCCGGGTTCGATTCCTGTCTCGTGTGCATTTCGGTGTGGAGTTTGCGAGTTCTCCCCGCATCTGCTTGGGTTTTCGCAGGGGAACTCCGTTTTCCTCCCACCGTCCAAAGACATCCTTGCTGCCTAGGTTAATTGTCCTGCTGAGTAAATTGCCCCCCAAAAGTGTGCTTGCGATGCATGGCGTTACATCCTGGATATAATAATAAATGCACATCCATAACGCTTTTCACCCGAGGGTCACAAAGCCGACCGTGCGCTCTCTGTCTGCCGGGATAGGCTCCGGACTCTCCCACGTCCCTGTACAGGATTAAGCAGGTGTTCATAATGATGATGATGAGACTATATATGGTGAGGAGACGAATTGGGGGGCTGAGGTGATTGGTAGAGGCGCCCCGATTTGATGAACTGCCCCCCCCCCCAACGCTGTAGTTCCCCACCGCCCCCACCCCCCGTGGGGTCGTTACAAGCCGGGTTCGGTGGAGTGGTTGTGGTTGCGCTGAGACCTGTGACAGACATCAAACTCGCGCGTATCGCCCTGTGGTTACTGCGCGGGCTGCTGTTCGTGCTTGTAACGCGGGGACTGTTGCGCTGTCCTCAGTGCTGGTTGTGCTGTACTGACGGTTGTGCTATACCGACTGTTGGTTGTGCTGTACTGTTAGGTGTGCTGTACTGGCTGTTAGTTGTGCTGCACTGTTTGTTGTGCTGTACGGACTGTTGGTTGTGCTGTACTGACTGCTGGTTGTGCTGTACTGACTGTTAGTTGTGCTGTACTGACTTGTTGGTTGTGCTGTACTGACTGTTAGTTGTGCTGTACTGACTGTTGATTGTACTGTACTGTTGGTTGTGCTGTATTGACTGTTGGTTGTGCTGTACTGACTGTTGGTTGTACTGTACTGACTGTTGGTTGTACTGTACTGACTGTTGGTTGTGCTGTACTGACTGATAGATGTGCTGTGCTGTTGGTTATGCTGTACTTACTGTTGGTTGTACTGTACTCACTGTTGGTTGTGCTGTACTGACAGTTGTGCTGTACTGACTGTTAGTTGTTCTGTGCTTATGTTAGTTGTGCTGTACTGAATGTTAGTTGTGCTGTACTGACTTAGTTGTGCTGTACTGATTGTTGGTTGTGCTGCGCTGTTGTTTGTGCTGCAGTTGGGAGGCGAATGTGCTGTGTTATTTGTAAGGAATCGCTGCTGTACTGAAATTATTTGCATTGCAATAGCTGTTGCACTTCAACAGCTATTCTACTGGGGTGACTAATGTACTGGGGTAGAAGTTGCACTGCAATGACTGACTCATGTACATGCTCTTATAAAATATCCAGACAATCGCCCCCCCCCCCGTTTATACCGGCCAATGTAATAGCCTTAATGAGCACCCCATTATGAGATATAAGGGGGCTTGGGAAGTCGTTCGTACTGCAGTGGAGAGAGCATGGCCGCTGCTGGTTATTAATCGCTTGCAGCTGGTCTGTGATTTAACATTAAAGAATAAAAACGGAACCGTTTTGTTTAGTGAGCCGCCACTGGGGCAACGCGAGCGACATCTCGTCGGCATGTGCAAGCTCCTGCACTGCAGGGACTTGTGATACAACGCTGGACACGGCTGTCCCGAAAGCCGTGTTCTTAAGAGCAATTTCTCATCCATGGAACCGTGGACACCTACATCGTACATGAAAACAAAATGTTAAATGGTTTTATAAAGCACTTATTTCCGGAAAGCCGTGTCAAGCGCTCCTCCTCTCTCTTAGGAATCATTCTTAGGCGTTCTGCGGAAGCCTCCAACGTGGGAGACGTAACGTCGCGAAGGGGAAAAGGGGAGCGCTCGCTACGGCCATTCCGAAAGAACAGCTTTGGAAAGACATTCTGACATATCGAGCTGTGAAAACCCTACATAGATACGTAACAATTTGTACGCGAAAATCTTACAGCACGGCGGCAGCCGGAACTCTGTGCAGCGCATTGTGACCCTCGGGTTAAAAGCGCTCTATAAATATCTCATCTCATCGTCAGAAACCGCTTTGTCCTGTACAGAGTCACGGTGAGTCGGAGCAAATCCCGGCAGACACAGGGCGCAAGACAGGGATATACCCACGATGGGACGCCAGTCCATCACCGAGCACTGCGGGCAATTTAGTATGCGAGCCAATTAACCTAGGCAGCGGCACGTTTTTTGGACTGTGGGAGGAGACCGGAGTGCCCGGCGAAAACCCACGCGGACACGGGGATAACATGCAAACTCCACACAGAAAGGCACCCGAGCCGAGAATCGAACCCGGGACCTTCTTGCTGTGAGGCCACAGTGCTTCCCACTGGGCCACCGTGCCGCTCAAGATAAATATCGTGTCTCAGATATCTCGGCTACCTGCAAGACGTGCAACGGAACATTCTGGCGTTGGGTGTGAGGGAAAGCATTTACTATTTTGTCACACGGGGTTCCCTCTCACGGTTGTATAAATGCCCGTGCTTTACATTTTTCCTCCATAATTCTTCACGTACTTACATAGGTTTCCACGGTTCGATACATGAGAGTTGCTCATAAGAGTTGCGGTCTCGGGATGTCCGTTCCGCCTACCACGTCACATTGGAGGCATTTTCAGGTGCCATGGGCTGACTGAGATGACAGGCAAGAGGTACCGCCATGATTGTGTCGTCTTCACGCTCGCGTGGCTACGTAGATCGTGGTCCTACTTGAGGCCGGCGTGGAGGCATGCAGACCCAGATTCTCCTCCCGAGCGAGCTGCAAGACTCGGAAACGCGCGCTGACCATATCCGGGCGCCCAAGTCCCACGCATGGCTTCACGCCCCTCTCACTCGGCGACGGGGTCCGCGGATAATCAGGAGGGTCCCCTGCCCTACCTCTTGCCTGCGCCTGGAGTTCAGCCCTGCGTCGTTACATCGGAGGAGCAGGGCCCCTGCTTCTGGCAGGACCTTCTCTCCCTCACCGATAATCAGGTGAAGGCTACGTGTGCGCGCGGGGCTGAGAGTAACTTAACATTCTTTACCGGTGCGGTCGTATCGCGACTCCCCCTCCACCCTCCCCCATCCCCACCTATGATGTACGAAACATATCGGGCACACTCTTATCGGTACACCGTACCGGACCTCGCCGGCTTACTTTCGCCTCTGCGCGTGTGCACACCACACACAGCAGATACCTCGAGGTCTGCACACTGGATCGCGTGGCAGACAGTGGTGTGGTTATTGAATACAAATGTCCACCTCCCCTACCACTGTCGTTTGATGACATTATGCAACCCGGCATAGTGATAGTCACGTTCTAATCACGTGACACTGGTACGTGACCCAAGAACACGTTAATATGTGCGGTACCACCGTCTCGCATGTCCTGCTGTAGAAGCGTCTGTGGCATTGCAGTTAAACGATTGATTGCAGAGCTAGCTCATTAGTATTTCATGCTTAACCGAATTAGGTGAAATATAAAAGGAATAAAGCAATGCGGGTGGCACGGT
This sequence comes from Mordacia mordax, assembly GCA_036362905.1. Lineage (NCBI taxonomy): Eukaryota > Metazoa > Chordata > Hyperoartia > Petromyzontiformes > Petromyzontidae > Mordacia > Mordacia mordax. The sequence continues at coordinate 38,538,732 of JAZEWT010000003.1, forward strand.
GGCCCAGTAGGTAGCGCTGTTGCCTCATAGCAACATGGTCCCGGGTTAGAATCTCGGCTCGAGCGCCTTTCTGTGTGGAGTTTGCGTGTTCTCCCCGTTTCGCCGGGCACTCCAGTTTCCTCCCACAGATTAATTGGCTCGCAGACTAAATTGCCCGCAGTACCTGGTCATGGACTGGCGTCCCATCTAGGGCATATCCCTGCCTTGCGCCCTATGTCTGCCGGGATAGGCTCCGGCTCACCGTGACCCTGTACAGGACTAAGCGATTTTTGACAATGAGATGAGTAAAGCAATGCTTCACTACGTTTTGTTTTCGGTGAATTGTTGTGACTGTGCTGATTCCATCAACCGAGCACTCTTGGGACACAGTTAACGTCCCATTGAGAAGCACAGCGCCTATTCTCTCCACTCGTAGAGAGAGTCGCCTGTAACGCGTGTCTCTGACAGGTGCCGGAACCCACCGCCACAATGGGGGGCGCATCCTATGACGACACGCCGTATCTGAAGACCGCCTTCATGGCGAGCGAAAATGACTGCTTCCACACAACTCCACTCGGCCTGTCCCACGCCTATCTCAACCATGCGCCGTCCGCCAAACCCAACTCGGCTACCTTCGGGCCCTCCGACCCGGAGGCTCAAGTGTTCGGCCACGGCATTCCTCCCCACAGAACTCTCCAGCCTGTCCCACCGCCTCCCCGCTGCTACTCGTCAAACCAGCTGTTCGCCTTCACTCCACAGCATCCTGAGCGCTCTCTGAGCCTCGCCCCGAGAGACGTTCCACTCAGGTGCCCTCCCGAGGTCAACGTCCCCGTTGTCGGGCCCACCTCGGGATTCTGGGAGTTCGGCCACGGGTCGCAAGCGTGTGGCGTAACGACGGACGGGCCCGACCGCGTGCACGGGACCCTCGAGCCGGAGCAAGGGGCCGCCTTTCCCGGGGCCCAGGGACACGGGGCCTCGACGTCGACCAGCGGCGACCCGAGGTTCTCCTCCCCGTGCCTCCCGGGCGTCTTCCACTCGGCTGGGCCGTGGGGCGACCTCACCTCCGGGTTGCGCGGAGGCAACGATCCCATGGCCACAGCTGTTACCGCCACCACCGCTGCGGTCGCTTCTTCGTCGCCGAGACTCAACAAAGACGAGCTCAAGGTGAGGTCCATGAAGATCCCATTGTCCGTGTCGGACATCGTGGGGCTGACGGCCACCGACTTGGCCAAGCGGCGTTCGCAGCTGGCGCTGAGTGAAGCGCAGATGAGCCTTGTGCGCGACATCAGGCGGCGGGGGAAGAACAAGGCGGCCGCGCACAACTGCCGGCAGCGCAGGTTGCAGGGCCTCGTGGGCCTCGAGGGAGAGCTGGGCCGGCTGGGGGCGCAACGGGAGCAGCTGCTGTGCGAGCGCCGGGAGCTCGAGGCGGCGCTGAGGACCACGCGGATGCAGCTCCAGCAGCTGCACGGGTGCGTGGCGGCGGGGCCGCACGGGCCTGCCCGAGGATATTTGGCCGGTGGCGGCGCGCTCGTCCCGGGCAGCTCCTCCAACCATGCGCAGCCTCATTTCCCGCACGCGACTTGAGGACGCACGCGTGCGTTGTGAATCTCAATGGGCTGAGGATTATGAGTGTAGCCAGAGTCCGCTACGGGTTTACAATCCTACCCGGATTGGCCAGGTCTCAACCGGAATCGATCTCCGGGTGAATATTGGAAACAGTTTGAGCGATTAAAATGTGAACTATGTTATTAAAGTGTCGATGTGTGTTTTCACGGCGCGATGTACAAGTTGTGCTCTTGAGAGATGATCTTTCAGGATAGCTGTGTCGAACCTTTCTTCCCTCCCTCCATGCCGAAAGAGCTGCTCTTTAGGGTACTGTACTTTTGTGAGGGCAACCCAACGGGTCGGTTTCCCCACCATCAATCAATCGGCCGCCCGCTGATGCCCTCTTGTTCCGACGGCGAGCGCAACACCGCGGTGGCGACTCCATTCTCTCTCTCGCATGCACGCGGCGGCCAATCGAGCGAGGCGACAGACTTCTGTCTTTCCAGCTCTTTATTAATCACATCGAGTAACAAACGCCTCAACTACCCAGCCCCGCGCTTCGCGAGCGATCGATTCGCCTCCCCACATGCCCGTCGCTTCGCTGCCAATTTCCCGTGCGGACTCCATCTCTCTTCACTTCCGCACATCTCCCTCTATCCTCTCAGACGTCACCCAGCCACGAGTTATCACTCAGCGTCCACCATCCTATCCGATGAAACGTCCGCCTGCCCCCCAGACCACGTGTTGGTGTGATCTCTCCACGGCCCGATCGCTTGACCTGCAGGCGCACCTAGCCTGTCACTGCGCGATGCTTGGCACACTTCGAATACGATCCGTGAAAACCCAACACACAGGACACTCATCTTGCATTTACTCATTTGTGTCCTCACTGACGGAAGTTATCAAAATGTTAGTTTCATAGAGCCAATAGGAGAGCGCTCCTCCACTGTGGCTCTGATCGTTACCAGTATCCGCTTCATCCGGAGCCGGAATCTATCGTGACACGGGGCAAAAGGCAGGGCTACACCCCAGACGGCACGCCAGTCTATCAGTCAGTAGAGCAATTAACCTAGCAGCTTGTTTTTGAAGTGGGAGGAAACTGGAGTACCCGGCGTTAGCCCACCCAGACATGCGCACAAACTCCACAGAAACGCACCCATTCCGGGAACGGAACCCGGGTGCGTCTTGCTGCGAGGTATCATCACTACTCACTGCGTCGCCCTAGGACCCCTCTCCTCGCCCGCAGTGGCAGCCTATCCTGGGTTTAGCTCTGCTTTACGCCGTTTCTGCCGGAATCGACCCCGACCCGCGCACGATTAAGCGGGTACTACCGGCAACGAATAAATGCTGGTGCTCCTTCTACAATCTATCCCTGCCCCATTCAAGTTCGGGCGACACGAGACGTTCCTTTGTACCTCGGCTGCATTCTCTTCCCAATTTCACACCAGTAATAACGCATTGTAATTTCCCCCCACCAGCTCATCCACGGCTAAATGGATTAAGTTCAACTATTTAAAAAAAATGCCATTTTCCCAGTCACCAAAACCCACTTTCAAGGAAACTCTTCCAAAACGCACGTGCACACCTCGAACTCCAGTATGTTACCAAAAGCATAATGTAGTGACGCTTTGCAAATCCGGTGTACAGGATGGACCCGGATATACACGTTAGGGCGAATCAGGAAAAAAAAAGCTTGCTTCTCCGTTGCGACTGTGCAAGCATAGCCGTTACACGTTTAATATGCAGATGATTACGAGTTACATTTCGCGATACTGCGGCCCAAGAATGTTTTTTGACAAATGGGTTATTCACATTTCATTCAATTTGAGGACGTATGTTGTGAAATCAAGTCTGTTCGAACGAGTACTCACCTCCCACGTGGCCCCGAACCAGCAGTGGAAAGCCCATGCAGCGCTTCCAGTGTTGCGAAAAGGCGTTTTTAAATCTGTATTCTCATTAAGACTTGAGCAGCCTAAGGTTCGTATCATTGTATCCGACGACAGCGGTGATGACGGTCCAACAGTCCCTGCAGGGTTTTGACTTTGCAACATTTCCATTGCGAAGTCCAGGCTCCGCCGAGTGCCACATGGCTGATTTAGGCTCACGAGTTGCAAATGAACTCCGGTGGGAAAGCGGCTTTGACGAGTGAATAATTGGAAGTACAATTGGATTTTTAAAAAGAACTCTCGAAAGGCACCCGAGGCCACAATTCTCCTCAAAGTTGAGTTTATGAAAATGCATTTCTGAGCATTCTGAGGATATAAAATAGCCATACAAATCGAAGATCACGAAAGCTAAGGCTCCCCCTAAGATTTCACTCTGGGACCCGCGTTCCAGTGCGTTGTCGCTCCCTTCCACCCGAGTAATGGCCGTGACCAACCGAACATTCAACTCGTCCCACCCACTTCAAATGTTTTCACATTACAAAAGCGGTCCAATAGTCTACTATTCTTCAGTGAAAATAATCTCAGCTAATTTTCACCAACAAAATTTTTTTGATTGAATAAACTGGAATCCGACCCATATTTCTCCCAGTGACGCACAATCCAGCTGTCCTTTCGGTATAACCGTGTCGAGCGACCCCACTCGCTCCCTCGCGACGTTTCACTTCACACATGCCTTCACCGAGGCGAAACGCAGAACACTCGACACGGTTATTCAGAAAGATCAGCTACCGACAGCAATTCTCACACGGATGTTATGACCACCAATACTCGGCACACGTCCTTGAAAGTTGGCGACCATAAAGTGCTGCTCAACAATACAACTTGATAAAGTGGTCTCCAAACAGGACGGAAAAGGTGACAATCGAGGGATATTTTTATTGTGATAAAATGTTAGCTGCGTACACGTGAAAATCATTATAATAGCAGCACTTCACATTAAAAACCCAAATCGCCGAATTTCGATTACCGGTCCAGTTTGCTGTGTAATGCTTCGACATCTGAGAAATGTATTACTCATGCAACCGTGTAAGTTTTGTGAATCATGACATGAGCAATATCTCCACGCAAACTTTTGGGAAGCCTGAACCAGTTCCTCGATAACTTCAAAAGGCATGAGAAAAGCAGTCGAATAGTACCTACTAAGTTGAACTCGTCTTTCTTCAATACAGCCAACGCTTATCAATTGCTGGTTGTGTATACATGGTTGAATTTTCTAAATATATGGTTTCTTTGCTTACTATGTATATGTTGTGGTTGCAGTAGGTTTGCAGACCTTTTGTAGAAATAAAAATCTCGCACCTACCAGCAGATCCACCTAAATTAAAAGATGTCAACCATTTGTGCAGATGATTCTGAATGCATTTTCGTAAGCATAGATGACGTCCAGCTGGTAAAAAAAAAATTTCATGAATGTAAATAGGAATTTCAATGAATAGCATGTCAGAATGTGTGGCTTGAGACTATGAAAGTATTTCATTCAGTAGAAACCGATGCTGTTATCCAAATACACCAATGTCTAAATATACAGAAATCACACTTTTAAAAGAACATTGGAGGAAGATATTGGTGCAGAAGCACAGTGCAAAGTCATGAAAGGAGCCATGCTCTAAAAAATTATTGAGAGCAACATTTAATATAATTCCAAAATTAAGTTAAAATGGAAAAAGGATTAACCATTTCATTGTCTGAGAATTATTAAAATAAAAAAATGGTTATAGAAGAGCAAATCAAAGCTAGGCTGGTAAACTTTCCGTGCATCAATTCGGCAATGTAAAAACAGAAAAGTGTACATATATAAATGGAAGGCCGGCATGCAAACCAGTAAGAATGCGCACACTACATGCAACTTAAGAGCGTTTGTTTTGTGCAGAAGTGTCGTATGCCATACATCGCTACGTGGGATTGATGAGCCCGACACCTTAACGCAAATGCAATCAAGGTGATGGCCGCCGTTGCAAAGGAGCAATGAGATTGGGTCATGTGCCACATTGAGATTATGGTAATGAGATTTAAGCAGTGCAGAGTTCATGTGGTTGATGTGAGGGAAGTGAAATGTTTCAGCGGGCATATTTTCTGAATATGGTTCATGGTATGGCAGGTTTTATTAGTATGAAAAAGCAGCTATGAACAAAATTACTGTCAGTCATACCTACTGAAAAAGTTCTTTCTTCACAATGGTAATCATTGTTCCAATTGATAAAAAGTTCAGCACCTGAAATTGCATTGAAGTTCTGTAAAATGTTAACACCTACTTATTATACTTAAAAAGGAATTTGCTATTCACAATACGTAAGTGTTGAAACAATGGCAACGATGAGGCAGAGAATAAAATGTGTTAAGCTTGGACACTGAATCGTGAATGTGTACCTCACATTCACTACACAGGCAAAACATTTTTTTGGAATATGAAATTGATGCAGTGATCCTGGCAATTCTGTTTAATGGAGAAATAGTATTGTATAATATCACTATTTTCACCTCTTTTATACTAAAGTGACTATCTTTACTATAATTTAGGTAACAGATCTAATAGTGCTTCATTACAATTGACATCAACATGCATGCAAAGGCATCTTTAAACATATCACCTCACCTGGAAATAAACCAGAACTGGAAATTGATCCAGTTCCAGGTAAGGCAGTGTGCCAAATAGCCTACATTAGGTGAAAATGAAAATCAGTTTACCTTAAGCTGGGCAAGACCCTGAACTCGATAGACAAGAAGTCAACCTAATCGTTAGTGGCGGTCAGTTTAAACAATGGATGTATGCAGCGCCATCTTTAAGTGCAGAGATGAACCAAGCACTGTAACCGGAACCGTTGTACAAAAGTCGTTGAGATCTGGTCTGGGTGGAAGAAAACTCGTTACGGCAACAAAACAGTTTCTAGTTCTCAGAAGTTTGAGCACAGGCCCAAAGTGCCGAGACTAGAAACAGCACCGATATTGCAATCTACGTAGTGCACACCGTTTACTACTTTTTTTTTATCAGAAAAGTAAATATTGCAAAATTACTGCAAGTGAAATCTACGTATTGCATGTAAAAATTACAATTTTTATTGGGAATCCTTGCATTAATTCTTGATAGTATTGTTGCGGTAGAACTGGGAACTGCAGGCAGCATAAAAATAAAATTCTCCATTTATCATTTCAGTTTGTCCAGTGTAGTGCTGTCTTGTCCATTACCTGGATGCACTGCAGACACTTACCTTCTCGGCCACAATAAGTCCTTTCTTTAACACCTGCAGCAGCAATCAATAGAAAATTGTAATTAAAACAACTCTGGTAAACAGGCACATTTTTTGAAAACTCGCTATCCAAATTAGAAATCAGTCAACCAATCAATTGAAACAATTGATGAAATTGCATATTTGATTTGTAAACGTCTAAACATGTTTGTATAAAAAAATGTGCTCTGCAAATCTTACCTATACCACACTGGTTGATATCTGTCCTAATTGGAGCTTCAAGCTGCTACACCAGGACAAGCTCAGCTCGGCGATCAGTCCACCCAGCTACCCCTGTGCTGGGCTGAAGGGCTGCAGGCTACACGACGCCCACTTGCTTGCTACGTCGCAGCTGTCGTAGGTTTCTGCAGCTACTTCCCCTCGGATATGCAACCTCCTGTAGTCTCCTCGCGTCCAGCTTGCTACTGTGCATCCACAGAGCTCACTGGGGGGGGTGGCGCTGGAGCGTCTGTCGACCTATAAGGGGGGGAAATCCCGTAGAGGGGGCTAAAAACAAACATGCAATGACATCCTCGAGGGGGCAGCTGTCACGTTCCGTTCCCCACTGGGATTCTTCCGGACGCAGGTTTAACTCCAGTGGCTGCGCTGTCGAGGTGTGCTCAGTTTAGCTGTCGCCTGTGATAAAAGGATGACGTCGTTGCTCCCGTGGTCGACTAGTTGAGAAAAGCTGGGCTGGCTGTTGCAGCTACGTTCAGGCTCGTAGCTACGTTCAGGCTCGGCGGGACTCTTGGCTCACTCTCCGCAGTGCAGAAGACTCCCCTCTTCTAAGCTCGCTTTACACAATGGTAAGTTGTTGAGCAAACAGTCGACGGGCTGGTCTTGGCGAAAAGCGAACACCTCAACCAGACTGTGCGACTATGGTCAAGAAACCGTCACGGAATACGCACTACAGCTCGCGATTCTCAGAAATGAAAACAATCTAATATTAAAAAGGGTTTGTGAAAAATTTATATTTCGCTGTATTAAGTTGACAACACGTTTTCCAAACAGGTCATTGATTCGACTTAGTATGGTGTTGAAATCAATTAAAACATCATTAAAACATAACATTAAAATTCTTTCATATGAAAAAGGTATTTGAACTTAACAGATCTGTAGTAACATCGAGAGAAGCCATAAGTTCAAAACATTTTTCAGTGTGTTGCTAGTATGTTTATTATTCTCTGGAGACCATCACAAGACATACTTTTTATTTGCTTTTGGAAACCATCCTGCACATCATCCTAATTACGTGCACTTTATCCGTAAGTTATGCAGCATTAAAGCAATCTAGACAACGGACACAGTACTCGGTCGGTACTTAAAAAATGAATGGAAAACTAATTCAAAAACATGACACTACAAGGAAACATGAAAAAGCTCGATTAGGCTTTTACCACTATTGTGAATGTGGAATGCTGTGTAAAATTTCACACAAAGCGTTTTTTATAGCATACACTATAGACAAATGTGTTAAAAGTCACCACCACCACAAAGGCACAATATTGAATTCACACATGCCACAAGCTATATAGAAAGGGAGGTAAGGGTTCTAGTGGAGTTGTCTGCCTGAAGGGGGACTGTCACTGCGGAGCCCACAAATCTGAGGCTGTCCTGTCACTCTTGGCTGGTCTTGGCTAATTACACTCTGGCCTGTTGAAACGTAAAAATAGAAGACGAAACAACATTTGTAAATCTGTTAATTGACTTCCAAAATCACTATACAAAAAAAACATTTAAATATAAGAGGGTAAGCTATAAAAGTCATAAAATGCAACTGACGGTACTTGTGACTATAAAAAAGATTTAAGTCTAACGGCTTTTTTTGCTCTTTCAAATGCTTCGTGAAATTATCACAACAAAATGGTTATATTTATATCTTGAAAATGTCATATGGTAGGAACAATGACATTCTAACGATGTGCAGATTATGTGTGATATGCATTAGAGTAATGCTTAGACAAAAATCATAAAATGGCAAGTCCACATACCTTGGGATAGGGATGAGAGCCACCCACACTAATATCTTCCACGTCCTCCGTAGCCGCCGCCACCACCACCACCGTCAGAGCCGTAGCCACCTGCATGTAAATATATACATGTAGTCGACAATACTTGCAAATCTATAGGGGCTTTCATCAGACGTGGCCAATGGATATGAAAGACATACACGTCGAATACAACTGCAGAGAATATATTAGCAATGGTCTACAAACAGTCAGTCACACTCAAATGGTCGATTCCAGAGTTTAACGCTGAAAAAAAGTGGGAAAGCCGATCTGCTGTATGGTAGTTGTAGTAAACATATGGTGGCTGTGGATCGCTAATGCAAATTGCATAGCGCAAGATTTTGGCAAAGTAGAATTTCTACAGGTAAATCGTGTTGCATGTAGATTCCAACCGACTTGTTAAAAAACGTTGGCAAAGAGTAGTCAGTATTAAAATGAACTTTTACGATATATAATGTAAATTACAGCATTTGACCATTGGCTGAAATGTGCTTTAAAAATGGAATGTATTACTAGTGTTTTGGATTAGCTAATTTACAAAACTCGTGTGAAAGCAAACAGTTTAGTATTAATAACAAAGCTGTATAACATTTAGCTTTATCGTACCTCCATATGGCCCTCCAGAGTTCCTTCCTCCATAGTTTCCACCTTTCATGGGTCCGTAATTTGACTGTTGGTGGTTGTAGTTGCCAAAATCATTTCCACCATAGCCGCCACCCCCACCACCACCACCGTAGTTACCTGTTGTGCAGTTACATTTTATGATAAATTCTATCCACACAAAAAATAAACACAATATATCTACAAAATTCGAATGTTATGCTACTCACACAAAGATTCTCTGTACAGCCTTAATAGATTAGCACCACACATGGTAAAGTTAGTCTCCCCAGTTGCAATGTTTAGACACTGAATTACGTAATCATTTGTGGTTGAGTCGATATTGGAGAAGACCAAGACTGGTTAAGATAAGTCACTGGTGTCAGCTGTGAGTGAAAATCTAGCTCTGGTCATTAGGTTTGCAGTGCATCGCTCTAACCTCTCATTAACACTCCATCTAATAAAAAGCCTATAAAATACGTACTAGCAACCAAATTGAACGGTTAAAATGGATGTTAAGTTTTGCAACTTACCACCACCGTATCCTCCACCACCCCCGTAGCCATCATAACCACCTCCTCCATATCCACCTCCGTGGTTGCCATAGCCCCCACCATAATTGCCACCACGATCTCCATATCCACCACCACCACCACCACCATACCCACCGCCTGTAAGAATCAACCGGAACAACTTGATACTCGTTGCCGGTAGTCACCCATGACCCTTTCAACTCAACGCCTCATAAGAGGTTTCGTCTCTTATGAACCATTTTCACCACCGAATGCAATCTATTCATTTGAAGGGCCTAAGTCCGTTATGACTAATAGTTGTGGAAAAAGCATTAATTATGCAAAAATGTAATACAAATGTACCATTTCAGGCATTGTGGAAGTACCGGATTAAATTCCTGAATCATTACGTGTATGCATAATAATAGCATTTAGAGCGCATTTCACCCGAGGGTCACAAAGCGTTACACAGAGCTGCGGAGAGAACAGCATATCAACGACATAACGCAAAATCAGCAACAATAACATTTTGGCTTTTTTTTTTAAACAGCCCAGCATGGTGACTTAAAACCATAAATGTTTCATACAAGGCTAGTAAACGTTTTAACTTGCGCAAAAAAAACAACATTTAACACATCGTTAACGGAACAGTTCAGTTAATAGTAGTGCATTTAATAAAAACAAATTCTAACCAGGATTTAGTCAACAAAATTTCAGGTTACTGAAAAAAATGCAATGGTACTTACCACCATAGCCGTCATAACCATCTGAACCTCCATATCCTCCACCACCGTAGCCACCACCTTCAAAATAAAACCGAGTTATTCATATTGTAATGATCACGATGTATGATGCAACTTTAACTGATCATGTAAATAGATTTACCTCCACGACTGCCTCCGTAGCCTCCGTTTCGTCCTCCATAACCAGAGCGGTCGCCTCTCCCTACACACATTAATTTCATGTTATTGTCGAAAGTGTCCACAGATGCATGCTTAGGGCAAGGACAAAACAATTTTCACGAGCAAAATTAAGTTCATTAACTTGCCTATTTCGTTTCTGCTCTAAATGTGTTTACAAAGAGAACTATAAATACCTGGTTACCAACGTGATTTAATAATCTGTATCCAAACAATAATAAAAATTACATCTAAAGAAGTGTAAAATACTATTATTAAAGATGACGGATTCCTGCACGGTTGTGTGCAAGTGCCATTTGCCTTGTCTTGGGTCTGCTCCCAGAGAGTTCATCTCCTGCTTGGAGAGGGCCTTCCGCACTTCAGCTTTGTGTCCATTGATGGTATGGTACTTCTGAACTGTGACGAACAAAAGCAAACACAACTTATAAAAACTACACAAACACGTTGAACACTAAAGCAATGTGAGTATACGGTAAAGTGTCCAACTGCAAAACACTTAAAAAGCAAGTATTATAATATGCAGTGAAGCTAGCACTGCCTGATTATTTTCTGTACTAAAGGATTGTAGAGCAAGACCAGCACATGAAGTTTGACTTACCAACTACTTTGTCAACAGCATCGTGGTCAGAGAAAGTGACAAAGCCAAAGCCTCTTTTCTTCCCAGACTGACGGTCCTCCATCACATCCACCGACTCGACAACTCCATATTCGGAAAAGTAATCTCGCAAGTTGTCTTCATCAGTGTTGTCCTTAATGCCACCCACAAAGATTTTTTTCACCTTCAGATGGGCACCAGGCTTGAGAGAGTCCTGTCATGGTACAGTGTTTACATCAGCTAACAATATTTCTGAGCAGAAATAAGAGTAAAACTGTTGGAAAAACGCTATAAAAAAGGTAAAGTGTAAAAGTGTCAGTCTTTCCAGATTTACAAATGTGCATAGAAAAGGTAACAACCTCAAGGAGACAATTAAAGATAACCTTTTATAATACATTACAATGCACTTTAAAAACACGTTCTGCATGTTCAACTATAAAATGGAAGTGCCAAAGTTAACCAAACTTAACGCTTTGTATTACGGCAAAAGCACTTAACATTTGTGGCATCACAAACTGTTGACGTGTTCTTTTTTAAAGCTTTCAACATTCATTTTTTTGAAGGGTAATCGGAATGGTCTCAAACATGATGGCTCATGGGCATTTGGGGGTTAAAGGCATGAGAAAAATGTATGCAAACAAATCGCTTGTGAAACCATGCTCGACAGCCTTGTACTGAAAGATTAAACCTAATGAAAAAAAAATTCACAACTTATTTGCTTAAGGAGCCTAGAGAACGATAATTGGCTTGCGTAGGGATTAGGCGTTTGGGAGGTCACAATATCTCTGGAGATTGAGAATCCCCAGCGCGATTCAATCACGACGCTGGCGGGCGGGCGGTCACCTCGCGCGAGATTGCACGCTTTGCTTCCACCACGCGGCCGTCAAGGTGGTGCGGGCGTGCTTCCATCGCAGCGTCCACCTCCTCCACCGACATGTAGGTCACAAACCCAAAGCCTCGTGAGCGCTTTGTGTGCGGGTCTCTCATAACCTGTCATGTGGAACAACGACGAGGTTAAAGAAAACGGAGAAAACACGGAGCAGCGAGTCCCTTCTGCCACAAAGCCCTGGGGAGCAGTTGTGGTCAAGCAGCAACAATCCACTGGAAAACAATAATATTGAGGATACCTCTAACGTGCGAGGCACTGTCCCGAGAGAGCAGTTTTTCGAAGCAATCATCATGCATCGAGAAGTGAAAACTTACATCATTACAATGATAAATATTTACAATGATTAACTGTGAAGGACCCGAGTACTCATGCCAGCTAATTGTAGACATTATTTATGTATTATATACATTTAAGTAGGGGACTTTTATTTGCAATCAGATAACAAAAACCGTTGTAGGCTTATTTTGGTACACATTCCATGTGTCTGGAGATCCAGAAATATCAGTATGACACATATCGGGCAGTGTTCCAGGAAAATATACCAACAGTGTCCCCTATTTTATTCCAAAGTCTGAACAGGAACTGGTTTTTACCATTTCTGGCAATTATGCAGGTGTTAAGATCTAAAATGTACACTGGCAAAAAGTACCCATAGCGTGAACAGGAACTGTTGACCAGATACAGCCAAAAGGTTTTCGGCTAACCCCCTGGCATCCTCCACCCACGAAGCTACTGGACAGGGTCAACTAAGCGCAGGAGCCACAAAGCCCAGGGATCCCCGACTAAACCCGATGTGCAGTGTCCGTATACCATGGAAGCAACCAGCTTACCACGCAGTCGGTTAGCGTGCCCCACTGCTCGAAATATTTCTGCATGCTTTCCTCCGTGGTCTCAAAGCTGAGGCCACCGATGAAGAGCTTGCGCAGCTGCTCATCTGGAGAGTAGTGCTGTAAAACAAAATCAAAACGATACAATGTCACATTTTAAAGACTGCGCGTAACTCAACGTATTCTGGCAACCAGGTAAGTTGTTGCAAACCGCCGTATATTTTCAGGAATCCACTCTGGATTTAGCATACGACCAAGTGCACCTTGGTTGCGAATATATCCAAGTGTACACTTCACATATACTAGTAGAAGACGGATGCTGTTTATACCTCATCTCATTGTCAGAAACCACTTAGTCCTGTACAGGGTCGCGGTGAGCCACATCCTATCCCTGCAGACACCGGGCGCAAGGCAGGGATACACCCACGATGGGACGCCAGTCCATCACCGGGCACCAAGGGCAATTTAGTCTGCACGCCAATTAACCTATGCAGCAGCATGTTTTTTGGCCTGTAGGAGGAAAACGGAGTGCCCGGCGAAAACCCACGCGGACACGGGGAGAACATGCAAACTCCACACAGAAAGGCACCTGAGCCGAGATTCGAACCCGGGACCTTCTTGCTGTGAGGCGACAGCGCTACCCACTGGGCATGCCGCTGCTTTTCCGCAAAGCACAATTCTACCACTCACTGGGGGCCTAAATTCAGTAGGGCATGGATATCAGTATAGCATATGGCTTCATGGCTGGCTGTGAAGCGCGAGTGGGCGGCAGCGACGTTTCATCCATCACGCAGCTTCGAGCCAAGTTCGTTTGTGCTAACGTCACGCCTCACAAACACCTTTCCACCCAAGCGGTGAATCTAACGCAAACGGCGCGACCACCATCACCAGTACAGCACTGTATATTGCTGCACATAAGCGACACGCGTGATGGGGGTTCGCAAGGGCGCCGTGAAGGGGTGTGGGTTGGGTCACTGGGGAGGGCTCTCCACGAGCTCAAGAGGGGGGGGGGGCATCAATCAACGGACCGGTCCATTGCAGGCATTATAATTAGCAGATTATAAACAGTCTTCTGGCTGGATGGAGAGCCAGTCGCATACGTTCTGGCAGTAGCGCTGATCAAGTGTAAAAATAGCGAGGTTATGCAACAGGCTAAGTTGTTCCAGCAGGCGGCAGCATTAACTAATTATACAGTACCATGTGAACACGTGGCATTTTGTAAACTTCCTTCAAGGTTTATGCGTATTCCTACAGCAGAAAGCACCCAGCGAGCACATCTAGTACTGTATTACATTATATGTTATAAGATACCAATTTTCAGTTTACTCTAATCGATCAACTCAAACACTAGGCAGATTATAAAACAACACTAGGGGCTTATTATGGACACAATATAACGTTCTAAAAATCAATACACAACCAGCAAATTATCAAGTATTCAATTTCCAGACTATTAAAAACAATGTAAGGCTTTTCGTTACAGTCCACTGTACATGTTCCATGGGAGTTTCGAGTTCAGTTTCGGGCTTAAAGGAACGAAGCCCCCCCCCCAACCGTAAAGTACGCAACACTAACATCTAGTGTTGAAACTCCGAAAAAGACAATGCACTATTTGAAGACGACACGTGCGTCAAGTTAAAATGGTAGAGTACTGTACTTGCAAGACTAACAGGAGGCAGTTAAACAACGGCACATGGCTGAGCAGTAAGTTAATAATAGCATTTATAGAGCGCTTTGCACCCGAGGATCACAAAGCGCTGCACAGGGCTGCGGAGAGAATGGCATGCCAACGACAGAAAACGGAAAAACCAGCAAAGTTTATTTGGGCACGGTAAAATGGAAAAGTGCGCCCTGCTAAAACTAAATAATGGTCATTTTATTGTGTCCGTGTTGTTAGACAATAGGCTATTGGTTCTACACACTATGAACCGTACACACGACAGGCCAGACACACGGCTCAATCTCCACGGCTCACAGCATTTGAGACAACATAAACCGATGTGTACAGATGTTAAAGACTATGAAGCTCAACGACCTAGTTATGATGAACACAGCACTAGAACAATACACAAAGCCACAATTACTCGCCATCTAAAGTCACGAGCATCTTGGACCATTTGCTGAGCACGTGTTTGGGGGGGGGGTTAGTAACGCATAGGTCTGTGTAACCCACGACTGCATGCACAGCATCCCAACGCAATGTAGACACTACTGTGGAGCACAATACTTCACGCTGCTCACTGTGGCTATTAAAGCGTTAAGTACATACGGGATTTACCGAAAATGGATGCTGCATTGTTCTAGTTTCACCACGTTTCAGACGAAAAGACACCGAAGCAGGCGCTTACACAAGTGTGCGGTGCACGCGATTGGCACGCAACACTTAAAACCAGTCGCACACCCTTCACGTCGGAGTCCAGAGCTGGATTACAAGGAGCGCGAAGCACACAGCCATGGATGCACCACCAACACGCCGCCATCAGCCACGCCACAACCATAATCGAGAGCCCCATCGTCGCGCGCCAAGCGTTCCTTCTGAGCCATCATCTTTTTATTATTTCAACGCCACCCTCTCCCGTGCGCTCCCGTGCGCTCGCCTACTGCCCCCCCCCAAATAATAACGCTCACTCACTCGTGCCCTCTCGCCCGTATTCTCGCCGCACAAATTCCCGAATGCCCTCAACAAGCGCACTCACCACTTTACTCGTCACGCCAATCTCTCAAGGCTACCATCACGATATAGCAACTCGCGCCCTCGTGCTAACCTAATCGCGTCGATTTTACAAACCCTCGACCCATGCCAATTATAAAATCGCGCAACCGGGCATCGCCCATGCCCACGCGTAGCCATCCTCAAGCGCCCTTGACCCAACCAGCGAGGCGCGGCCGCCATTTCGCATTCGTGCGGGGCAGGGGGGGTTAACTTTTCTGGAGACGACAAACCCCCCACATACACACAAATACCGCCCGACACAAGCGGGCGGCGAGACGGGGAAGAGGTTTAAAACAATACGCGGAGAAGCAGGGGAGGGCCGCAATCTTACGTCTCCAGGCATGATCGCGTCCGGCCCGGTGACTCGCAAACGCTGAACAACGAAATGGGCGACGGGCGACGAGTGCGAGATGGGAGCGCGCGTTTTAGTCTCTTCCGGAGGACTTCTTCCTCTTCCGGAAGAGGGTGTTTTATACCTCTGGCAGAATCTTCCGTGTTCCGGAAGAGGACTGCGTTCTCTTCCGGAATTCAAAAGACTTCTTCCTCTTCCGGAAGACATCTGTTTGGTAACTTGTGGCACTGTTTATTATCATTGAGTCAGTCTCAGTATCTAATTAATCTTGTACAGGGGGCCGGAGCCTATCCCAGAAGACACAGGGCTATACACAAGGTGTATATCACAGTGCACTTTTGTTTTTAGGGCGATGGGGGGGGGGTTTACTCAGCAGACCAATAAATGCGGCCAAACCCCACGCGGACATGGGGAGAGAACTCGAAAAAAACCTCGTGAACTCTATGCAGGTCCCGCGAGCAGGGAACCGAACCTTCTACTTGTGATGCGACAGCGCTTACTCACTGCGCGACCACCGCGCTGCCCCTGTAACAACACGTATCTCTCTAAAGGTTATATTTCAAGCACCTCTTTTTTTTCTATGATATATATTTGTCATAATATGCCGTGCTCTGTGCAGCGCTTCGTGACCCTCGGGTGAAAAAGCGCTCCCCAGAAGTACAACTTGGCACCTGCCAGACGATATTTGCTCTGTCTTCCAGAAGGTATCTTCATCTTCCGGAATATATCCTCCTCTTCCGGAATATATCCTCCTCGCCTGGAATAGCGCGAGGAATCATTTGGTTAAATTGGGTTCTAGAAAAAAAACAAAGACACAAAACTTCCGGAAGCGGTGGTGATCATCCGGAATTTTCTAGTACTTTTTGGGCAAAACCCTTCCAGAAGATATGTGACGTCGCAAATACACACGCACGTCTTCCGGAAGACACGTGTTCGAGCTGTCCCAGACTCGTGTTACCGTATTTTACCGCTTGCATGGGGCGAGCGGTGGCGCAGTGGTCGTCGCGCTGCGCTACGAACCCGGTGGACGGGTCTCATCCTCATTCTCTCATTCTCATCATCTGAAACCGCTTAATCCTATATAGGGTCACGGTGAAGCCGGAGCCTATCCCGGAAACACAGGGCGTAAGGCAGGAATACACCCGACGACGGGACGCCGGTCCATCGCCGGGCATTGCGGGACAATTTTAGTCTGCGAGCCAATCAACCTATCCAGGAGCATACTTTTGGACTGTGGGAGGAAACCGGAGTACCCGGCGATAACCCACGCGGACACGGGGAGAGCATGCAAACTCCACACAGAAAGGCACCGGAGCCGAGAGATTCGAACCCGGGACCTTCTTGCTGTGAGGCGTCAGCGCTAACCACTGCGCCACCGCGCCGCCGCGCCGCCCCGGTGGACGGGTAGATGTAGTTAAATTATTACAGCAGGAAGTAATCGGTGAGTTTGCAACCCGAGTTCGATTCCCGGTCCTGGGTCACTCATAGGTTGACTCAGCGTCAAATGATTACCTGGTGCTGGTCTGTATATACAGGCACGAGAGAGACAAATGCGTCCGGGTGTTTAGCTGGCCACCCACCCCCTCATCGTACAGGCATCTATAGGTGCTCCCTAACAGCACTTTGACCCATTTGTTGTTTCCAGAGCACCGCAGAAACCATTAAAATATTTAAGCCTATTTATTGTAAGCCTGGACAGGTTTCAGAGTGATGGACGAGTGGAATTGACTCGAAATTGAAATAGAAAGTTCATCGTTAGTCTATAGTGTTTAGAATAAAATATACACATTTGTTGCAGATCATTCCACTGTGTAACTTAACTTTCATAACATAGTTAAGTGACCACAACAAGTGTGTGACGGACCGGCTAGGCGACGATCGACTCCCGTGACCCACTCTCCTGCGGGGTTAATTCATCAGGCGCAGACTCCATCGTAAGGGCGGACGGGGTTTAATCAAACAACGCACAAACGGCCACTTGGCCACTCAGAGGACAGTCAACGCGCAAACACTACAGGCGATACGGCACAGCGATACAGTCTCTCATTCTGCCAACGCCCTGGCGTTCTGTCGCTGCCGTTCAGACCCAATTAACCAGTCAGAAAGGCCGCACGCGCCACCCGACCAATCAACAGTCCGCCACGCTGATGCCACCGGCAGGTCAACAGCTCGACCAACCCACGTTGCGTCAACAACTAAAGGGCTGTCCCCTAGCTCGAGCTTAGCCAGAGTGCTCTCACTGCACCCCCCGCCGGTCCCTTTAACACCACGTGACACATTGGTAGGGGCACCGTAGGGCTCCAACATAGTCCCGACATGTACGTAGCCTGGCACCGTCATGGCTAAGCACCACAGT
>JAZEWT010000003.1:38557234-38576080 GCA_036362905.1 Mordacia mordax
AGAAGTCCTGTCCGTACCTCCTCGTCACCATCATGCTCAGGCTACACCACCATCACATAGTCCTGGAGGCAGGCCGGCGCCCTCCTCTGCCATTTCACTGCCGGTGCCCTGTTGCACTCTGGTTTTCGGCGGGCCCCTTGTCCACACAGGAGGGGCCCGCGGAAACATCCGCAGTGTCAGTCGGGCGCAGCAGTTCCGTCGCCCGACCGCGCCGCCGTACACGCGAGTGCCGTCCTTGATGCTCACCGCTGTCGCCGCTGCCAGCCTCGGTAAACTCTCGGGCCGGCTCCCCCCCGGGGGATGGTCTCCAGGCCTTAAAGTGCCGCACGTTAGTCACGTGCGGTGCCCACCAGCCCTTCCCCTTCACCAGCACAGTTTCGGGCGATAGCTGCTTGAGCATGGTATGGGATCCCACCCAGGGCAGGGTGAGTTTCCCCACCTGCCCCAGGCGGACCTGCAGGGAGTACACCCACACCCGCTGACCGTTCTGGAATTCCCCAGATTCGCTCCTCGGTCGCACTGCCGCTGCTTGCTTGGTGTGGGCCTCCTCGCTGGCCTCGTAGGCCCATCCACGGTCCTGGCGCAGGGTCTCGAGGCGCTGGGCGAGCACCTCCTCCATCTCCGTCGGCTGGGGTTGGGCGATCCCGAACAGCACGTTTGCCGGCAGGCGCACCTCCTGCCCCTACATCAAGAAGTACGGGGTCTGGCGAGTCGAGGGGTGTGTGGACGTGCAGTAAGTGAACAGCACGTGTCGGAGGTGCGTATCCCAGTTCCGCTGGTGCTGGTCCCCCAAACGCTGCAGCTTCCCCGTGAAGATTTTGTTCAGGCGCTCCACCATGCCGTTCGCCTTTGGGTGTTATGCCGCGGTTCTCGCTCGCTGAATGCCAAGCTCCTGGTAGAGGCTGTCAAAAACTTCGGCCTCGAACTCCCTGCCCTGGTCAGTAATGATGCGTTTGGGGACCCCGTGTCGCAACACATAGCCTTCCAGGGAGGCCTGCGCAACCGTGGTGGCTGACTGGTCCGGGATGACTACCACTGCCGGGTACCGGTTGCCTCGGTGGGTCATGGGGAGTGGTCCCTGGAGGTCGATCCCCACAAGCTGGTTCACCCGGCTGACCCAGAGTAGCTGCAGCGGCACGGCATAGCGTGGTGGACCCCTCACGGCCTTCTGGCACCTCTGATAGCCCTTCACCCATGCGGCCACATCATGGTTCAGGCCGAGCCAGAGGTACCCGTGCCGCAGGGTTAAACTGGTGCAGTGTTCGCCGCCATGCCCCCCTAAGAGATGGTCGTGGATGAGGCGTAATCGTTGCGGCCGGGTGGCGGCCGGGACGCACATCCTCCTGGCTTCCCCGCCGGGCGCCCGTTCCCGGACGACCTCCTCCCAAAGTTCAAGCTGGGGGTAGAGTCTCGCCCATGGCCCCTGGACCGCCGCTTGGGCCTGGGCGAAGGCTTCTCTCACGTCGGCTAGGTCTGGGTTGCGTCTGTGGGCGTTTCGCAGCTGCTCGTTGGTGAACCCCTGAAACTCGCGGCCCACCTCCTCTCGGAGTGGCTCCACCCGGGGCTCGTCGGCCTTGCCCAGGTGCTGAATTGCGTTGTGCGGGTCAGCGATTTCGGCGGCAGCATCGTTTGGCGGGTAGACGGCACCGGCCCCCCGTGAAGCAGGGACACAGTTGGTCCGGTGGGGTGTCCGGGCGGATCACCAGTTGCCGGGAAAGGGCGTCTGCATTGGTGTGCGTCTGCCCAGCCCGGTACTTGATGCGCAGGTCGTACTCCTGCAGTTGCGTTAACCACCAGGCTATCTGTCCCATCGGCTCCCGAAAATTGAGGAGGTACTACAGGGCGTGGTGGTCTGTCCGGATGCGGCACCCCCGGGCATGCAGGTACGAGCGGAACTGCTGGCAGGCGAAAACGACGGCGTGTAGTTCCTGCCGGGTCATGCAGTAATTCTGCTCGGCTGTGCTCAACGTCCGGCTGGCATAGGCGACCGCGCGCTTGTTGTCCCCCTCGCCCTGGGACAACACTGCCCCCAGTCCACACCCGATGGCGTCCAGATCTACCATAAACTCCTTGGTGAAGTCCGGGAATGCCAGTACGGGAGTGTGCACCAGCCAGTCCTTGAGTCCCCAGAACGCGTCCTCGCAGTCCTGGGTCCACTTGAACCTCCGCTTGGTGGACGAGGGTGCTGAAGTTCATCACGAACTAGCTGTAATACGTGGCGAGGCCGAGGAACGACCGCAGCTCGGCTGACGTGCATGGACGCGGCCACTCGGTGATGGCCCGGATTTTGTCCGGGTCCGTACGCACCCTTTCTCCAATCACTCGATGCCCCAGGTACGCCAACTCCCACTGGGCGAGGAAGTACTTGCGGGGCTTCAGTTTCAAATTCACCCCCTCTGCCGCTGAAATACTTCCTGGAGTCGAGCCAGGTGCTTCTCCATGGACTGGCCAAAGACGATGATGTCGTCGAGGTAGATGAGGCAGGTCCTCCAATGAAGCCCCCACATCACCTGCTCCATGAGCTGCTGGAACGTGGTTGGGGCGTTGGAGAGCCCGAACGGCATCATCCTAAACTCGAATAGGTCCAGCGGGGTGGTGAACGCCGTTTTTGGCCGGTCCTCCTCGGCCACTCCCACCTGCCAGAAGCCGGAGGCCAGGTCAAGGGTGCAGAAGTACTGGGCCCCTCTCAGCCCACCCAGCATCTCGTCCACACGGGGCATGAAAAAGGCATTGCCCACCATCACAGCGATCAGACGGCGGTAGTCTACGCAGAAACGGGTCGACCCGTTCTTTTTGGTTACCAGGCCTACCGGGGCCGCCAGGGGCTGGAGGTCGGTTGGATGATTCTGTCCCAAAGCATTTCATTGAGTGTTTCGTCGACTCTGGCTCGCTAGGGGCACCCATGCAGTACGGCGGCACCCGCACCGGCCGTGCATTCCCAGTGTGGATGTGGCGTTGTGCCCAGTCGGTTCTCCCTACATCCGCATCGTGCCGGCTGAATACGTCCGCATAGTCGCGCAGCAAGGTTCTTAGCTGCGCCGCCTCACCCTTCGACAGGCCCTACCAATCCACTTGAACTTCGTTGAGGAGTAGGGGAATCGGCTCCCGGGCCGTTGGTCCTATTCGATAAGCGAGGTCCTGTTCCTCCTCCGAGGCCTGTTCCACATCCCCAGCCCACAGGGTGTAAACGGCCGCCGGATCGGTGTGGACTCGCAGCGGGTGTACCTCGACCACTCCTGTCCCGGCTCGGAGCCGTACCGGGGTGTTGTGGGGGTTTAACACCCGGAGTACTAGGCCCCGTTCAGCAACCATCACTTTTGCCGCACCCACGAGCCCATGGCGGCAATCGAGATCTGGATGGGGCGTTAGTAGGACCTCGCTACGGAGCGTGGCCCCTGCATGACCACGGGCGACGATGTACAGCAGGGCCTTGGCGTTGGGGCCTATGATCGCCCGACGTAGCCGGCATTGGAAACCGCCATGTTAGGCGTCATGCCCCATGACCCCGGAGCTGATGTCACGCGGGCCCCTTCTGGGGCCGATGTCACGTCCATGTTTCCGGGAACTAACATCATACTGGTGACCCTGGGAACTGACGTCACGGACATACCTCCCGGATCTGCTGCCCCGGTAACACCCCCTGGAGCCGCCCTTTGTTTTGGCGCCGCCCCCGTCGCCCCACTCGAGACACGCCCAGCTGGCCTGGTTGCCTGCCCCCCGCCGCAGAAGTGGATCTCCTCCCAGGACGCCCCCAGCTGGGCGCACCTCCTCGAGACACTGACGGTGATGTCCAAGGCTTCGAATGCCCGAAGATGCAGGGGTGACGCAACCTCCTGCCCACATAAACGTGCAGCTGCCCCCTCGCCGATCCAACCTGCACCTCCAGCATTTGACTCAAGCTGCTGGCTTGAGTCAAGTCCTTGTCGAGCGGCCGCAGTCGCTGTGGGTCAACCCCCGCATACCGGCACATTTTCCTGCTTACCACGGACACAGTGGCCCCTGTATCCAGCAGTACCTGCGTGAAGTGCCCCTCCACCTGTCCGGGGACCAGTGCCGTAGGCCCCAGCGGTGCCGTCACTGCCCAGTGCTGGGACAAGCCCCCCCGCCCTCGGGATCTCTCCACGGGCCCCGGTATTCCCGGCTACCGGGGTCCGTTGTCGTTTAAATTCCTCTGCAGGCAAGTGCGAGACATTCTGTGGACAGTCCCTCTGCAGGTGACCCCTCCGGCAGCATAGGAAACAAGTTGGTCTCCCCCCCCCCCCAGCATGGGGCACCTGACCTGGGCCGACCTGCTAGGTCCCGGTAGTCACCGGCCCTCCATAGCCTGTGGTTGCTGCGCTGGGGACCCTCCTCCGGAACCCAACTCCGGAGAGTCGAGCTGCCACTTGATCCACCTGAGCGCTCAGCTCAGGCTCGCCGGGCTCGCTCCGCGGTCCCGCCACTGTGACGCGGCCACGTCCGCTTCATCCTCCGCCGGGTCCCCGCAAGTCAGCAGCGCCCCCTGGCGCTGACGGGTCTGGCCTCATGACGTCCTCTCGCACGCCAAAGCCCTGGCGACGACCTGAGCGAGGGACAGCTCCAGACGGTCGACGTTCTCTTGCCACTACTCTGTCCCTCGGAGGTATCGGAGCAGCTCTATCTTTTCCAGTTTTTGTGTGAACTGGCATCCCTCCCCCAGGCAGGTTCGCTCGATGATCTCCGCTGAGCTCTGAAAAGTCGCGCAGTGGCTCGTCCGGCCGTCTGCGCCGCCACGCCAATTCCTCCTGCGCTGCGGCGGGGACGACTTGGTTGAAGCGTTCCCCGACCGTTTGGCTGAGGAGGGTCCAGTCATCCCTGGTACCCTCCTCCAGCGTCCCCAAGAAACGCGCCGCACGTCCCCGCAGCTGCAGGTGAACCCGTACCGCAGTCTCCTTAGTGGACTATCCCCCGAGGCGCTGCGCACTGTCGACGTGCTGCCGAAAATCCTCAGATTCTGCTGCGCGGCCCTCGCATGTCAGCGTGATCCTTGTCTCCCCTTCTCCGACAAGGGGACGTATCCCACTTTTGACACCAAACTGTAACGGACCGGCTGGGTGACGATCGATTCCCGTGATACACTCTCCCGCGGGCGTAATTCATCAGGCGCAAACTCCATCGTAAGGGCGGATTGGATTTAATCAAACAACGCACAAACGGCCACTTGGCCACTCAGAGGACAGTTAATGTGCAACACTACAGGCGATACGGCACACAGTGATACAGACAGTTCCGGCATCACAAACCCCGGGCACTGAACCCACACGAGCCCTCTCGATGCCCGAATCTCTCATTTTGCCAACGCCCTGGCGTTCTGTCGCTGTTGTTCAGACCCAATTAACCAGTCAGAAAGGCCGCAGGCGCCACCCGACCAATCAACAGTCCGCCACGCTGATGCCACCGTCAGGTCAACAGCTCGACCAAACCACGTCGGGTCAACAACTAAGGGGCTGTCCCCTAGTTCGAGCTTAGCCAGAGTGCCCTCACAGCATCCCCCGCCGGTCCCTTTAACACCACGTGACACGTTGATAGGGGTCCCGTAGGGCCCCAACATAGTCCCCACATGTACGTGGCCTGGCACCGTCATGGCTGAGCACCACAAGTGGATTGTGGATTCAAAGTTATTGTTGCCGATTAAAACATTGTGGTCTCGCTTTCTTCCACGATCCAAATCACGTCAAATGACACGTGGCAAATTATCCTACTATTATTACACTGAATGTAGTAAATTGAAAAGCCGATCTAAAATCCGATCATTTAGTTCTTTGCTGCTCGCGGTCACCACACGGTGTATCTGCACTGTGAATTTTAACAAATCACCATCAGCGCTTTAGATCTCAGTTAAACTTCAGAGCCCCGTTTCATCTATGGTGAATTACCGTCACAATAGTTCAGTATACCGTGGAATGCCTGTAACTTGTTAAGTTGCGTTCTTAATTGTTACAGATTGTAATGAAAAACAGAACTCTCGCGACCCGTTTACAAACTGTGGAAGGCAACTGACAATCACGCTTTGCAGACAGAGTGGGTTTGCGGAAACCAATAAGGGAAAATGGTGCTGGACTGGCGTCCCATCGTGGGTGTATCCCTGCCTTGCGCCCTGTGTCTGCCGGGATAGGCTCCGGCTCACCGCGACCCCAGACGCTGAGCGTCTGACTTTCCGCAGTGTGCTCTAATCGAGAGAATACGGTAGGAAGCTCTTTCCAGAAGGCGAGGAAGTGTCTTTAGATATAAAAAAAACGCGGCTCGCGACCTTCCTCTTCCGGAAGTTTATTCGGCGTGGGGACCCCAGAGCCGGAACGCGCCGGAGACTTTTGGCCTTCGTGGTAGCCGAGTGGCCGCTCATCATCATTATTGTCTCTGTATCGCGGCGTCGCTGTCGTATTTTAGCAGGAAGTCACGTACGTACGTGTTTATACATACATTTTGTAGGTTAGTGCATGCGACTGCTGTTCATTGTAGAAGGTGGGTTGTTTGTAATTACGGACGACGCCACCACACCGCGTCGGCCTCTCGGCTTGCCGGGAGGCGTTCGCCGTCGTGTTTATCGCAATCCATACTCGCATTGTAGTTATTAACTAGCAGTTGTAATGATAACAATGTCGCTACGCCTGCTGATGTGTTTTAAAACTGAAAGCCGGTGTTTATGACGTTTAGCTTGGGTAGGCCTTGGTTTTTCGCTGCCGTCATGAAATATTGTACATGCGTAAGTCACTGGCTAACTATAGTATCGTTTAAAGGGGGAGGGGAAGCGCCTCAATTATAATAGTCTCGCCTTGGGCCTAACCGTGACTTGTTCGAGTTTGAATCGACGTTAATAATTAGCACAATTTTATAAACGCGCGAATGCCGCACCGGTAGGACGCATTGTTCGATCGATAACTCAAAGGAGCTCTTCGTGAGGCAGCTTAAATTCACCTTAAATACCATTAACTGCTCGCCACTGCCGACTTCTAAGGTGTAAAATTAAACTGGCGGTTGCTTATGATTAGGCATTACAGCGGCCAACGGTTGCACGATTATATTTACGTTATGTATAATAAAAAATAGGGCAGCACGGTGGCCCTGTGGCCAGCGCTGTCGCCTCAGCAAGAAGGCTCCGGGTTCGAATCTCGGCTCGGGTTCATTTCTATGTGGAGTTTGCGAGTTCTCTCCCCGTGTTCGCGTGGGTTTTCGCCGGGCACTCCGGTTTCCTCCCACAGTCCAAGCAAATACGCTGCTGCATAGGTTAATTGGCTTGCAGACTGAATTGCCCGCAGTGCCCGGTGATGAGCTGGCGTCCCATCGTGGGTGTATCCCTGCCTTGCGCCCTTTGTCTCCCGGGATAGGCTTCGGCTCACCGCGATCCTGTACAGGATTAAGCGGTTCCTGACAATGAGATGAGATAATAAAAATAGACGTTATTGAGTTGTTGGATTGAGCCTGCTTATAATTGTGAAAACGGAAGATGGGAATGTCATCCCCTTCTCCTATATAACGGCACGACCTGTGACGTACTCTCTTGAGAACTATTGACCTTTTCTGCTAGGTCTTGGCTTCCTCCCGTCCCCTAAGTGTATTATTATCTTATTCGTGTTACCTGGTAAGGCAGTATTGAGATTTCGATAAATAATCAGTCACAAAGACAAGTTACGGTTCCATAACAAACAATGGCATGTAATGATTGTCAGCTTTGCTCCACTGTACCATGAGAAATGGCCCGTGGCTTCGTGAGGTTTTAATCCACTAATGGCTTGTGGCTGATTTATGACTAAACGTTGCCAGCGTTGCTGATTTACATGTGCGTTCCATGGCAGATTCAAAATGGGCAAGAGCAAAGCTAGCAGGAAGAAGGCCGTCCCTGTGGCACCTGCAGCTCCTAAGAGTGACTTCATTGTGGAGAAAGTGCTCGACCGGCGGGTGGTCAAAGGCCGCGTGGAGTATCTACTCAAGTGGAAGGGGTTCAATGAGTAAGTGACTTTAGAAGAGGCACTAGCAGCCCAGTGATGCCTTTTGCTGGTCAAGGCTCCCAATTGGGTTGTGTCGGGTAGAGGCGGGTCCATGATGAGACCATTTTACTGACACGATCTGATCCAAGAAATATATTATAAATTAACAAGTTGGTTTTGAAGTTATCAACATTTTAAACGGGTCGAGGAAGCAGCGAGTGAAAGTCACAGGGACAGTAAGTAATCTTGATGTTTAGCAGTAGAGTGATCCGGATGCAAGCGATTGGCGTGAATCAGTAAGTGATGTATTAACAATCAACATGACTGTTTTAAATAAACAATGCTAAAAAGAGCCCTCCATATGCTGTGTTATATAAACGTGGTGTTTTTGTAGCTTACATTTTTCTTGTAAACAAAAGACTGCACTGCTTACATGGTCTATGCATTTTTATTCCCGAACAACAGTAGCAGTGATAACACCTGGGAACCCGAGGACAATCTGCAATGTCCGGAGCTGATCAATGACTTTCTGGAAAAGCAGAAGCAAGCCAAGGAGCTGCTACACAAAGCAGATGGAGACAAGGGAAAGCGAAAATGTGACGACGTAGACAGTGGTGACGTGAAGAAAATCAAATCCGAAGTAAGAGAATGTACACGTCCGTGCTAATTTTTTAATCCATGCATTTAATAATATGTTCAATCAAACATCTTTCATGTGCTATACGTTCAAATCACAAACCATCATCGTCTGTTACATTGCTGTTGCTTTATCTTTGTCTTGATTTAAATATGAAGGATGTCGCAGTGTTTTTTTGTAGGGTTATTTGTAAGGGGTCACCTGTTGAATCCAAGCCCAATTTTCATGTCCTGTATCTGCAAGAGCCCTTAAGCTTTAGACTTTTAGGGTTCCATAGCCAAAGACTATTTATAGATATGATAGGTATTTAAGACATATATGAACATTGATATGGAAGGGAAAGGTTTTTGCATTTTTAAAAGTATAAAAATTTAGCATTATAGAGGGAATATGTGTAATTGTGAATGTGACGTGTGTGCGTGCCGTTGTAAGTTTCACTATTGCGCTTCGCCTCTTGTGATGTGTCTTTCCATTGCAACAAGCCGACGGGCTTTGATCGTGGTCTGGAGCCAGAAAAGATTATTGGAGCCACAGATTCCTCAGGAGAGCTCAGATTCATGATTAAATGGTGAGTTTATTGTCTCTTGGATATGTATCGATCAATTTATTCATTCATCAATACCCGCTTAATCCTGTACAGGGTCGCGAGGAGGGGGAGAGGAAGCCAATCCTAGCCGACAGAGGGCGCAAGGCGGGGAAATACCCAGGATCTGATGCCAGTACATCGCAGGACACGTGTTTTTGTGGCAATTTACTCGGCAGGCCAGTTAACCTAGGCAGTAGAGTGTCTTTTGACGGTGGGAGGAAACCAGAGTACCCTGTGAAAACCCACGCGGGCATGAGGAGAGCACACAAACGTCACACATAAAGCCACCTGAGCCGGGAATCGATCCCGGGACCTTCTTGCTGCGAAATGACAGGGCTACCCACTGTGCCACTGTGAATATGTATAGATGAATCACCAGCTACAAATGTAAATACAAAGTAGTCCCTTGTCATGTTTGTGCAATTAAATGCTTAGAACGAATATGTTGCTTAAACTTTTGTAAAATGAATGCAATAGCATTTGTATTGAAGCATCTTACCAGAAGGTTACGAGTGTAACACTGAACTTCCTTGGATGGTGCTGTCCTTGGGGAAATTCATCTAAGAAGTATATTTTTAGTCCATGGCCCAGAGCAGAAACTGGTCTTACCTAGGATAGTAAACTTTAGTTGCTACACATCTATTTATATGTTTTAATTATTTGGTAACCCACTTGTTTCAAGTGGTGGTCACATAATTCACTGTTGCCATAATAGTAATAATAAATAGAGCGCTTTTGACCTGAGGGTTACAGAGTGCTGCACAGAGCTGTGAAGAGAACATCATGTCAACAACAATATAAGAACGGAAAATCAGCAACACTAAGGATTTTTTCACGTAGAAATGTCATTAAAAGCATCTAAGTGTAATGTGAGGCTGCGCTTTGTTTGAGCGCGATTTCGTATCGCTGGAATTCTCACAGCAATACCCGAGCAAGGTTTAATAGTTTAAAGAGCTGACTAAAATTAATTCCGCTTTTTGAAAAATGAAGGGGCTGCATAGTATAATTGGAAACTCTACATGTATGCTAACTCTGACAAGTAAAATATCTTAATGTAACACTTTCTTCGATACAACACTGCCTTAAAATAAAGAGTATTTAATAGGTAACGTTTTACGCATTAGCATGTTGACATGCCGTTCTCTCCGCAGCTCTGTGCAGCGCTTTGTGACCCTCGGGTGAACAGCGCTCAAGAAATGCAATTATTATCAATAATAACGTTTTTGTTACAAATTTGAGCTGTAGAGAGAACGGCACGTCAACAACATTGGAACAATGAACTGAAAGTCAAATCTTGGCTGAAATTGAGAGGAGATAAAATAAGCGACCAAAAAAAGACAATTGTTCAGCAGACAAGGAAGGAAAGGAATAAATGTTCTCGAGCAGGTGCAGGTCGGCAGTAAGCCATTATCTCAACATGACCGTGAGTTGCATCAACAGTCCAAACCAGAGGACTTGAAAGCCTTATGGAACAAGTAATAATAATAATTGCATTTCTAGAGCGCTTTTCACCCGAGGGTCACAAAGCGCTTCACAGAGCTGCAGAGAGAACGGCATGTCAATAAAAATATTAAGACCGTTTTACGGAGTCAAATAGTATCAATAAATTATTGGACCTCAAGCAGAGAAAAAAATTTTCAACAAATAAAGGAAGTGAGTCTTGAGACGAGATTTGACCAGACGATGGGACCACATTGTCAACATTAACGAACTTTGTAGATTTAGCAGCTGAATGGAAGGAATCCACTTTGTCATGTGAAGCCACTGTGTGGTAATTTTAACTTTGATATAGAACTATAATCTGTAAATTTCATTGCCGTGCGTGAGAATAAGTTTGCATTTAAATTTCTTAAGTTTTGAATCATGTTGTATGTGGTCCTGTGTTGTGTGTTTTTTTAATCTGACATGCCAAAATGTATGTCCACACCAGGAAGGGCTCTAATGATGCTGACCTGGTCCCGGCTAGGGAGGCCAACTTGAAGTGTCCTCAGGCAGTGATTGCCTTCTATGAGAAGCGGCTGACCTGGAGCGCTGCTGACAACGACAAAGCCTAGGAAGGATGTGCGTTAACAAGTGTGAGAGTGATGGCGTGGGTCCGCATCAGATTCTACCATCACATTTGACATGCTTTGTTTTATTCTGTTTTGAGCATTGCACTAAACTTCACAACCTATTGTGTGGTTTAGCTCTAAGGTGCTGCACACAAAAGGAATCATTTGCTGCTTACAATATCTTACCTAGATTTGTTAACACATCATACATTAGGAGTGATGTAGGTAGTTGTTGGTGCAGAAACCTATGTGACGGTGGTGGCAGATTTTAATTTCGGGTCATTTAATTGGCCAGTGTTTACCCGTGTGTACTCAGGAAATGTTATTAAAGGCCTGACCACAATTAGTCTTGTTTGCTGTCATACGTTTTATGTTACATTCCAAAAAAACGAAATGCACTTTTATTGCAAAATTGTTTTTTTTGGGAAGTTTCATATTTTTATTCATTTTAAATGTTCTTAATACAGCTGTCCGAAACGTTTGGGTGACAACAAACCTTGGGTACTCAGGAACTGCTTCAAAAGTTTGTCATAACACGTGATAAAATATAAAAATAACATGCTAAAAATAACATTGCTCCTTTTAATTCCCGAAGCTTTTGAGTTGGAAACACATATTGGTGTCTATTTGTAGTAGAGCAATGGACCAAAAAAGGGGCATTGTTGGTAGTATGTTTTCGATTAATTCATAACAAATGCAAGTGCGCACGCAAAGACGGTTGAACATTTATAAATAAGAAACATGCAAACTTTTACAAATAGCTTAAAAAGAATACAGATGTACAAAAAGGTTGAGTAAACTCATTTAAAATGTGTGTAAAATATTCTAGGCTATGAATGTGATGAAACATTTATTGCGTGTATGACTTGGGAAAGTGGTATATATAACAGAAAAATACGAGCCATATACTTGAGCATACAGTGAAGGTCAGGTGTTGACTAAGGGTTTTTTGATCTGGAATGGAGGGTGTTAAGCGCCTTTTTTTTATCCTTGTGATATATCGTTTAATGTATGTACTTGACCAAGTGGCAGATACTAACTGGTGTAATTCTATTCAAGTAATCAATTTAATGGCATAAGATGTAAGGTTTTTTTAAAAACGTATTTTCTGTCTTTGGAAGTAATTGTTCAATGCAAATAAAGTGTCTTTTCACGATGTCTGCCTGGTCAAGGTGTATTTTGTATTAGCAGATGCAAATAAACATTCAGGCCTTCTGGCAATTGAAGCCATTTTCAAATAACCAGCTCTACATTCCAGATATACCCACCTCTACCTTCTGATGGACAACTGAGATGCAAATTAAGGGGAGTGGTGGCTCAGGTTAGCGCATTTGGTTACAAACCTGGTGACCCACGATTTAATCTTGCTAACACCCAACACTTAACTGGTCCTGGGTCTCCACTAGGTCGATTCAGGCTCAAATTAATACCTAGTGCAGTGTGTAAGCATTGCCACTAGCGAGACAAAGGCGGTCGGACATGGTACTGGTCGCCCACCTCGTGTGCCGTGTCGACCTTCAAAGGTGCTTTCAAACGGCAGTTGACCCTACAGTGTTAAGGCTAATATGGGGGAATGTTTTATGCAAATGTAAACTTTTCCTACTGGAATATTTCCTGCTGGTTAATTTATTGTCCATTCCTGTTCTGGGTCAATTTTCGTGCACACTCTGCAGTACTTCATATCCAAATTTACTGCTGAACCTCGAGGGCTGCTTCCTGGTCTCCAATCTGGTCCTTCCACATTCAGCCCATCGTGCTTCATCTCGCTTATGGCATGGCTTACTTCATTTGAACATCAGCTTTCCTTCAATGTATACCACTTGCCATGTTCCTCATCTCCATTTCTGACAAGATCCAGCTCTATTTTTGTGGTGCACAACATCTGCTCTTTCCTCGTCTTTAAAGTCTACCATTTAGAATGTATGTCATTGACATCGCTGAATTGCTACAGTGGCTAAGTGCAACGTGCCAAGATGCAGTGGTGCAGCACATTTTGCATGGAATGTAGTTTTAACTTATTGATATTCACGCAGATTAATTTTAGACTTATGCAAGGCAAAGGCATGCAGAACAGGTTTTCGGCTTTTCGGAAACTGCAGAAAAATTGGATATTTGTTTCTATAAGGTAAAAAAATATATTGGTAACCGCAGTTTTTTGTAATTTCTGAAGTGTGGGGAACCACACGAGAAGGAAGGCAGCTATTTGAATGTGGTACTTCCAACAATTTTCCGAAGCTTTGTGGCCCTAAACTGGCGTTTTTGGGCATTATGGGAGGAACCCCAGGTTTACGAGGGGGACAACATGATCCCATATAGGTGAAACAGATGGGTCAACATTTGCTTCTAAAAAGGCAAGGCATGGCACTGAGGTTGGCAACATTTGTGCAGTGAAACACGAAACGTCAGTGTGTCAGGGTGCAGGCCATGTGCAAAGCCAAGACTGGCCGGTGGGAGTGATGAATTGATTTGCATGACACTTGGCAACCGTGTTTCAATCTGCATCGAGCAGCATACACGGTGGCTTTCTGTGTGGAGTTTGCATGTTCTCCCCGTGTCCGCGTGGGTTTTCGCCGGGCACTCCGGTGTCCTCCCACAGTCCAAAAAACATGCTGCTGCATAGGTTAATTGGCTTGCAGACTAAATTGCCCGCAGTGCCCGGTGATGGACTGGCGTCCTATCGTTGGTATATCCCTGCCTTGTGCCCTGTGTCTTCCGGGATAGGCTCCAGCTCACCGCGACCCTGTATATAACTAAGCGGTTTCTGCCAATGAGATGAGATCGAGCAGCAATGGGCTGGGTGTGCTTATTCTCGTGAAAGCAACACAAGGCGACCACCTTGTGGTCATTCACAAGAAGAAAAATGCCCTCTTGTGAATGTGAAGTGTAATCGGTTCATCACTTTTTAACCGCCCACTCCCGTGAAACGCTTGCACAGAAGATACGAACACTGTCCATCAAATAACTCCTGATGCTTTTAAATGTTTTGCCAAACTCGTCACGGTTATTGTAAGAATTACTTTCCATAGCAGTTTTCAGGATAGCCGTGTCGAGTGTTCCTTCTCTCCTTACCGACATTTTGCCATCCACATTGGAGAGTTATATGCAAGACAGCCCCGTTGGAAGCATCCAACGTGGAAGGCGATACGTCACCAAGGAACACCTGACACGCCTATCCCGAAAGAACAGCTGGAGAGCAATTCTCATGTGGTGGTATGAAAACCTACATGAGTACGTGGTTATTATACTTTGCCAGTCCCCCTTGCCACTGCCAAGCAAAAAAAAACGATTTAGCTCAAGTATGGCGCAGTGAGTTGTTAAAGATATTAGTGATGAAAGTGGAAAGGGATTTGAAACATTTTGGATGGGAAGGGTTCCAGGGAGCAATTTTTAGGCCGAGATCTGGTATCTAATGAAGACATCGGATTCCAATAACTTGGAAAATTCCAGGAGTTTTGAGATTAAAGTAAGTGGAGGAACATTTATTGATGTCTTGGTTGGCGGTTGAGGCTGGGTAGAGATATGGTTGGCTTCGATTTTTTCTGAGAAAAAACTGAATCAACTGATCCGCCGAGTCTTTATTGGTGAAGTGATTGACTGGTTGGACAAAAGAGCCAATTAATGGTTGAGAACAGAATCTTGGGCTTGTCGCAGGTATCAGCCAGAATGCCCGAAAAGTGGTTGGTACGAGCGCAGTCAAGTGCTGCCCTGTAACGGTTGAGCTGTTACTTAAAGATTTGAGCATAAACAGTGAGGCCAGATTTTCTCCAAGTCCGTTTGGCCCTGCGTGCATTTGCCTTGAGCTCCTGGAGTTCAGCAGTATACCAGTGGGATGGTTTTATGCCTGAGACATAACGTGATTTTAATGAGGCCAAATTCTACTGTCGCATCAGAGGCAGTGAGCCGAGGCAGAGAGTGACGAACTGTTGATAGCTGTGAGGAATATGTCTGGAGTGAGGGTGTTAAGGTTTTAAAATTGGATTTGATGTTTGATGATGGAAATAGGAGGCAGTACTTGAGGATTAAACCACAGCAGAGTGATCAGACAGACCTGGATCCCTGACGGACAGGTTGGTTAACATTTTGCCCCATGAGCAAATCAAGTCGAGAGTATGGCCGCATCTGTGAGTGGCAGATGTCACATATTGAGTGAAAGCAAGTGAGTTCAGAATAGTCATGGGATCCCTTGCAAGAGGGCTTTTTATAGAGTCCATATGGATGTTGAAATTGCCAAGAATCAGGATCCTTTCAGAACTAGAGCACAGCTTAGAAAACAGCTCAGACAGTTCATTGACAAAAGAAGTCGAGGCTCCTGGTGGGCAGTCGAGCAGCACCAACTTCACAGGCTTAGCCGACCTCCATTCCAGAGACAGACATATGCTCGAATGAATTAAAGGCTGGTGACGGAATCGATCGAATGTCGGCAGTAACACGGTGGAGAACTGCAAGGCCACCACCATGGCCATGGGAACGAGCTTTCTGATGGAGTGCAAAGCCCCACTGAGCCAGCGAAAAAACCCACCAACCCCCCACTAGATGACTAGGTGCTCTCGCTATCCCCTGCCAGTGTGAGCAAAATGCTCTCCAGGGTCGACCCACGCAAGGCTGCAGGACCTGACAACGTACGAGGTCGAGTGCTCAAAGTCTGTGCGGACCAGCTGGCTGACGTCCTGACGGACACCTTCAACACCTCCCTGAGACAGGCTGTCGTCCCGCAGTGCTTTAAGATCACCATCAGACCACTGCCGAAGAAGGCTGCAGCATCAGAGCTCAACAACTACCGCCCAGTAGCACTTAGATCATTATGAAGTGCTTTGAGCGGTTGGTCCTGAGCCACATCAAGAGTCAACTCTCCCACACACTAGACCCAATGTAGTTCGCGAATCGCATAAACAGATCGACAGAAGACGCGATCTTGCACACACTCCACCTGGCTCTGACCCACCTGGATCAACGCTATACCGATGCGGGAATGCTGTTCATCGATTTCAGTTCAGCATTTAATACCATCATCCCCCAGCAGTTGATTAGAAATCTCGGCCTGCTGGCGTTCAACACCTCCATCTGTAACTGCATTCTGAATTTCTTCACTGAGAGGCCCCAGACAGTTAAGATCGGCAGCACCTACTCCAACACTATCATGCTAAGTACTAGCGGACCACAGGGGTGTGTGCTGAGCCCACTGAGGTTCACGCTGCTGACCCACAACTGCACCTCCAGCTCCAGTATGAACCACATCATCAAGTTCGCTGACGATACCACCGTAGTGGGGCTCATCAGCAAAAATGATGACACGTCGTACAGAGAGGAGGTGCAACGGCTGGCAGACAGGTGCAAGGAGAAACAATCTGTCTCTCAACGTTGGGAAGACAAAAGAGATGATTGTAGACTTCAGAAGGTCTAGCGCTGATCACTCCCCACTCAGCATCAACGGTGCCACGGTAGAGCGAGTGAAGAGCACCAAGTTCCTTGGTGTTCACATCGCAAATGATCTCTCCTGGACCACCAACTCGTTTCCTGGCCAAGAGAGCCCATCACCTGTACTTTCTACGACGGCTGAAGAAGGTTCACCTTCCAACATCCAACTTCACAACCTTCTACAGGGGCACCATCGAGAGCGTCCTCACCAGCTGCATGACTGTCTGGTACAGGAACTGTCACGCCTCCGACCGCGCTACTCTCCAAAGAGTTGTGCGGACAGCGGAGCGGATCATCGGCACCCTTCTCTGCCCTGTTTGCAGGATATATTCAACTCCTGCTCCATCCGCAAGGCCACCAGCATTGTGGCTGACTTTTCCCACCCCTCCCATAGACTGTTCACCTGGCTCCCATCTGGGAGAACATTCCGCAGCATCAAGAGCAGGTCTGCCAGACTGTGCAAGAGTTTCTTCACCCAAGCAGTCCGGCTCCTGAACATCAAGCTACCGCCATCATCCATGGACTCCGTTCTTCGCGCCCTGCTTTGACTTCGACTCCCCTCCCAGTGCTTGTCTTAACGCATGAACACGCTGGGCAGTTGCCCGGGGGGCCCACGAGCAAAGGGGGCTCCATGCTAAGCTATGTATGTTGTGACTTGCTGTCAATAAATAAATACTACATTTAGGAGTCCGAGTGCACTGCTTTGCCCGGGGGCTTATAATGCTGTTAAGACGGTTATGCCCCCCCATTTCTGGCGCACACGGCACCCGAGTTCACCGGCTGCCACCGCCTTGTACCGCACCACTGTGTGGCCCACCCAGTCCCATGCCAACTGCTTAACCCCCTGCTCTGGGCTAATACCAACTTCCCACCCTCCCCCCCAGACCTACACCAATTCCCTCCCACCTACCCCACTTGCATCGTCACCCCTTGTTAGATAATTCAAACGACAATACAGACACTTTCATAGACGTACAAGAGATCCTTCTGTAGCTATGTTGCATTTTTCTATTTGCACAGATCCATATTATCTATGTTTATAATGGTTATTTTAGCATACTGTTTCATTATATTTTTAGCATGGTACTTTAATTTAAAGTGTATTATCATCCAATCATGCATGTCTGTGTATCTGTGTCCGTGTTGCACCATATGACCCCAGGAGTAAGTCATTTCGTCTCTGCTGTGTACTGCATTTGACCGTGATGATAATAGAGCTCTACCTGACTTGACCACAGTTCGATTATCAGCGTTTAAAAACTGACATTGGAGCAATCCATTTTGAGGATATTGTGCAATATTCGTTAATAGGAGTAATTCAATATCCTCAGCATCAGTTTTAAATGAACCATGGTGTAGAGTACAATATCTAAATACAAAGTACAGTCATAGTTATCTCATTGTCAGTAACCGCTTATGATGTAGGTTTTCACGGCTCGATGCATGATGATTGCTTCGAAAAGCTGCTCTCTCGGAAAAGCCGCGTCGATGGCTCCCTCTCTCCTCTTCCTTGCGACGTTTCGCCTCACGTTAGAGGCATCCTCAGGTGCAGTATGTGTGTGTGTAGTTCCTGTTGCTCCTTTATATGTGTGGGTACTATGCATGTGTCGAGTCATCTTTTGTTGTGTAAGTCTACATCTGAATCACCTTAACATTAATTTCCTTATCTTATTCCCACCCCCGGAACTGCGATACCCCCCTCCCTGCTTTGTCTGTGGCAAGTCCCCTTATTTGCAACGTTTTGATTGAAGACGATTATTTTTTTCAAGATTGCCTCTTATTTTAGGCAATAACACTTATTTATATTGATGCAATAAGTTGGTAAATATTTGGTATTTATGCGATTCCTATGGACTCATACCTCACGAAAGTGCCATTTTATAATTGTAGAATATTCTCAGTAGGGTGTGATGTTTGTGATAACAAATGAAATAATTAGTAACCAATTTTCATATTTGACAAATGGCCTACTCGTGAATGTCATCCCGGGATCTTTAACATACACCATAATGCAGTGGTGGGCCGTCAGGGCCAGCAAGGCCTTCTCTGCTGGCCTAACATAAATCATAATCATAATTTGACAAAAGTTAATTTAATTTTGAATTTACTTTCCCTAAATATATAAAAATATTCTTCATATTCTCTTCATGCTCGTGTTGTTTTTAGGTTAGAGTTTGTATCCAATCAGAATTCAGCTCGCTTGTGTTGCCAGGC
>JAZEWT010000003.1:38596937-38615101 GCA_036362905.1 Mordacia mordax
GGAGAGCATGCAAACTCCACACAGAAAGGCACCCGAGCCGAGAGATTCGAACCCGGGACCTTCTTGCTGTGAGGCGTCAGCGCTAACCACTGGGCCACCCTCCAATACGGGCTTGTTGCATGTGCCCAGATCGCACCTCCATTCGATGGGTAACATAGCCTTCTCACACGCTGCTCCCAGACTCTGGAATGCCCTTCCATTGGAGATTCGGTCAGCTGAGTCCCTTGGCATCTTCAAATCTCGTCTCAAGCCTCACTTGTTCCGTTAGGCTTTCAAGCCTTCTGGCGAGGATAGTTGATGCGGCTTTCTGCCAACCTGCGCTGACTCAGGAACATTTATTCCTTCCTTGTTTGTTGACGTTTTTTTTTCTACACTTATTTTCAGTTGAACTGTCCTGATGTTGTTGTTGACATGCCGTTCTCTCTGCAGCTCTGTGCAGCGCTTTGTGACCCTCGGTTGAAAGGCGCTCTATGAATGCAATTATTATTATTACTTGTATTGCTGGAGACTAGCAGGGTACCTGCCCTACGGACGGTCTGTTCCAAACGTGTGACACATTCTACTGACGTCTCTCGTTGGTGACGTTTTCTATTGACACGAGTAGCTTGGGGGCGGCACGGTGGCCCAGTGGGTAGCGCTGTCCCCGGTTCAAATCTCGGCTTGGGTGCCTTTCTGTGTGGAGTTTGCATGTTCTCCCTGTGTCCGCGTGGGTTTTTGCCGGGCAATCCGGTTTCTTCCCGCAATCCAAAAAACCTGCTACTGCATAGGTTAATTGGCTTGCAGACTAAATTGCCCGCAGTGCCCAGTGATGGACTGGCGTCCCATCGTTGGTATATCCCTGCCTTGCGCCCTGTGTCTGCCGGGATAGGCTCTGGCTCACCGCGATCTTGTACAGGATTAAGCGGTTCTGACAATGAGATGAGATGAGACGAGTAGCTTGGACCTGGATTTATTCCTGATGTCCTTTTTTTTCTAATATTGCTGGCGCTCTGAGGTTTCAGAAGCGTAATCAATCAGCGGGAAGTAAAGTTGAAATAAGACACAACAGGCTTCTTATTATGCAGATCAAATCTGCGCTCATGAACGATTCGAAGCGGGTACTCTCAGTGCGGACATACATATATAAATACATACAAACACTCGTTCCATAAAATATTGTTGAGCCACTGTTTGCTAAGCTGAGCACGAGGTGGTTTCCCGTTGCCCTTCTTGAGCCGTAGGAGTCGAAACGTCGCGAAGGAGACAGATGACACGCTCGCCACGGCTATCCCGAAAGAGTGCCTCTTGTTACGCAAAAAAACCTTCTTCAATTTTTTCCCATGCCACTGGATACATTGTTGCTCGCCTCTGTCTATTGTTAATTTATTGGCTTTGTTGGTCACTTTTGTATTGTGCAGTCATGACTGCCACTGTTTACTTTATGCTGAGTGTTTGATCTGTGCACAAGTTGTTGTACGTTTCCTCATCGTTTGATTTTATGCGTTGTTACTTTGATCAGTGCGAACGTTTGTTCTTTCGTATCTACGGCTTGCCAGCTCATCTCATCTCATTATCTGAAACCGCTTAATCCTATATAGGGTCACGGTGAAGCCGGAGCCTATCCCGGCCAGCCTCGTTGGTTATTTTCTGTTGCAATCATAAATGTCTGCCAATCTAAGAGCAATGCTCATGCCCAGAGCGTCTATGCACACGCTGCTTAATAAGGGCCTCTCTCACGCTATGTGGGCGAGGTGGAGTTGTGGGACTACACTTCACCACGCTGGTAAGTTAGTGGAAGCATGGAGGATAGTACCAGAATGCAACGATGGCTTCAGCTATGTTACCCTCTGCTACTCACTCCGCAGCCCGCAACAAACACCTGAGCAGTCAGTCTTTGTTGAACGTGATGTTTGCCCACCCCATCGCTTATCCAGACTCAACCCCTGCTTAACTTCCGAGATCTGACCTGGCGAGTTGCAGAGCTATTCCTGGTGATCTGGTCAGGAGGTTAACAAGCAAGATGGTAAATGCGCACCCCTGCTATAACTTCCTCTCGCCAATGCGACCGGTAAGGTCTTCTTCCACCACTAGAATAGCCTTTTAATAAGGGTGGGCGAAGGTGTTATATGGTCTACTTTTCCACATTGTCCGTATGTGTTTGGAAGAGGTGGGAGCGCACCCACACTTTACCCCACCACGAGCGGCGCGGGCGTGGGAGGTAAATAAACTTGGCACTCTTGGGAGATGTAATCGAACCGACTCGGTTTGCGTTGCGAATCCTAACCTAGCCACGGGACACCACGGGACTGTACATAATGACAAACGCTCCCTCTAAGCACTCCTATTAAAGTCAACGCAGAGATTGTTACCGACGTCATGGCGAGGTGGGTGAAGGGGGTGGCGAGATTTGGGGGCTAGGCAGGGAAGATTTGGGGGCTAGGCAGGGACTAGGTGTGGGGGGGGGGCAAAGTGCTGGTGGTGGGCGGCAGAGGGGAGCAATTGTTGGTCGAAGCAACGCTGTGGGTCGAGGTTGCGCATGGCATCGATTGCTGCGGTTCGCGGCAGGAGTGGGTGTCGATGTCTCTCCAGCGCGTGTCGCGTCACCTGGCCTCCGTCTCGCTAACGGCCGCTTGCAGCGAGACGCCGAGACTTGAAGGAGCGCTTCCTCTTAACGTTACATGGGTCCGGTGGAACGCGGGGTAGGGGGGTGCCGTTTGGTGGGGTTGGGGGATGGTCGTGACAGACCTCCCCCACGACCCTGCCCCCCCGTCCCCTCGTCGCCCACCCCCCTCACCGCCCCCCCCCCTTCCCCACCACTGCCTCACCGTTCCTTGGCAGCGCTGGTTCAGCGAAGATCCTTTCAGAAGAGGGAGCATTAATCAGGCGCCGTGAAGCAGAGAATGGAACATGTTTCTGGTGTGACAACCACTCATAAACAGCGCACAAATCTTAGCCTAGCCGCAGGATAATATTTATACATTTCGGCAACATATTTACGGCCTGCGCTCTATTTAAAACTAGCACCACCGCCAGCAATGGCAAAAAAAAAAACTAGTAGAAAGTAAAAAAATACTCCAACCAACAGCCAAATATTAAACATCCAGCAGGAACTCGCGATTGCCAGCAAGCTTTCAAGTTCGCCCTCTCCTTGGAAAAAAAAATTGCCGTGTTATTTGAACGAAAATTATTTCGTGAAATTGATGTCAGAGAGCTGTTCTACAAAGTTGTTCTTTCGAGATAGCAGTGTCGAGTGTTCCTTCACTCTCTATCGCGATGTTTCGCCTCCCACGTTGGGGGTAGCATCAGGCTGTCCCGAAAGCAAATCTATGGGAAGCAATTATTACACATCCAAAACCCATATCGGTAAATTGATTGGGTCTTTTTCTTCCCATCTGTAAGTAAAACGTCCCGTGCCTCCACGTGATCGCTGGGGCCTTCCTGAGTTGCTGCTATCATCGTTTCGCTGTATTATTGAGCGGCGATGAATAGATTCCTCATGCGTTCCCCCGCTGTATGCTCTTCAGATGCCATTTTTCGTTATCAATTATCGCTTAATCCTGTAAAGGGTCCCGGGGGGGACGGGGGGGGGGAGCAGAGCCTATCTCGGCCAATACAGGGCGCAGGGCACGGCATAACCAAAAACTGGCTCCCAGTCCATCCCATGGCACCGGGGCAATTTGGTCAGCAGGCCCATTAACCTAGGCATCAAGCGTGTCTTTTGTCTTTGGGACGAAACCAGAGTACCCGGCGAAAACCCACGCAGACAATAGGAGAACACGCAAACTCCACACAGAAAGGAACCCGAGCCGGAAACAGAACGTACGGACTTCTTGCTGCGAGGCGGCAGCGCTGCCCGCTTCGCTGCCCGTTCCCTTCCCTCGACAACTGCGTTCTGCTCGTGCGATGATCGTGGCAAGGTCCAACCGATCATCTGCTGAATATTAACGATTATAACAATTGCACTTCTGGAACGCTTTTCACTCGAGGGTCACAAAGCGCTTCACAGAGCTGTGGAGAGAACATCAGGCCGAGGGGATTATCTTCTTCACTGAATACCGTCCGGGTGGCTGGCAAGCACGGAGACCGGTATCGCCACAGCCACAGGCATATGCGCACTGGAGGCGGTGTGCGGGTTTGGAGGTACCTTTTGCAATTTAACACCGACAGAAACGAAGCCCCCCTCCCCCCAAACCCTCCTTCCCGGTCATTTCTGCCAGGAGGCAATGAGAGCTGTCCTACGACTTGGGAAGAGCGTCATCCAGCAGTGGATAGATCACAAGGTGATGGTTACGATTGAGACGACGATCTGCTAATATGGCCACTCCGATTCGGCGTGTCCGCTCTGCTGATGAACCAACAGGCTTGTCACGATGCTAAAAACCGCAGCTCTGCGCTTTGTGACCCTCGGGTGAAAAGCGCTCAATAAATGCAATTCTTTATTATCATCCTTCCTGTCTTACACTGTGTGGGATGCGCAGCAGGGAACCCAAGTTGATTCCTGTGCCAGTCATCTTAGTCAATCGATGGCATCTGAGTCTGCCCCACGACCTCCTGTCAGCGAGCTGACAACACTTCACGTGCCACAAGTGTCTAATAGAAAGAAAAAAAAAACTGCCTGCCCGTGGCAGTTGGAATTCTGCCTCGAGCGCCTTTCTTTGTGGAGTTTTGTGTAGTTTCTCCCTCTGTTCTGCTTGGGTC
The DNA here is from genome assembly GCA_036362905.1 of Mordacia mordax. Taxonomy (NCBI): domain Eukaryota; kingdom Metazoa; phylum Chordata; class Hyperoartia; order Petromyzontiformes; family Petromyzontidae; genus Mordacia; species Mordacia mordax. Next base: position 38,601,615 of record JAZEWT010000003.1, read on the forward strand.
TCCTCCGGATTCTGCGGTTTTCCCCCATGACCGATAGCATTATAATATACTGAACCCAGTAGCTGGAAAATGTTGCCCCCGGCTAACTGCGTGGCTGCCTTCCCCCTCCCTACCTCCGCTGTTTCTTCGCATCTCTGAGTCATGCTCTCTCTAGGAACGAACACCTTCGACATTGAACTAAATATCGCACGAGTTATACCTTGTAATATTAGACAACAACAGCAACAACAGAAAAACATCTACCCGAGAACGATGATAAGCTCTCGGGCCCTGCGACGTCGTGTCTTGGTGGCAGTGGAAGAGTGCGTTCGTGCGTTTTGTCTTCTCATCTTTCCTAAATGAGGACGGCCCTTTTAGAGGACAGCTGCTGTTGCTTGGACAGAAGTCGTAATTTCTACCCGTTCGGTAGACTTTCCGTCTCTCGTTTTGATTGATCCCAGATATTTAACTGATGTTACTTCCTCCACTCCGTGTCCATTTATGTGAACGTGTTGTGAGCCTCGATGCTCAGCCAGCCATTACTTTCTTCTGCTCGATTTCCATCCCGTATTTGGACCATGTTTGCACAAGAGTGTGTCAGCTCCTCCGGTTCCTCCTCCTCCTCCTCTGCCCCCCTCTGGCTGAGGTCAACACAGGGTCAAAGTTCCTTCTCGTACTGCCACGACTATCGCTCCACAGGTATATTCGTGAGTCGCTCTAGGGGGATGTTAGGCAGGGAGGCGCTGTGGCGCAGTGAGAAGCGCTGCCGCTTCACAGCAACAAGAACTCCGGTTCGATTCCAAGCTCGGGTGCCTTTCTGTGTTGCGTTGGGATGTTCTTCCCGCGTCCGCGTGCGTTTTCTCTGGGTACTCTAGTTTTGTCACCCATCGTCCAAAGAGACGCTGCTGCTGCTGCTGCCTGGGTTAAATGATCTGCTAACTACATTTTCCCCAATGCCATGTGATCGACTGGCACCTGGCTCAATACCTCCCTGCATCTGCCGGGATTTGCTTCAGCCTATCGTGATCCTCTACAGCAGGGGTCCACTACCTCTTACATCTCAACGCCCACCGGGGTCGGGTCTCCACGGATCACTAGGTGGCGCTCGAGGCCCACTGATGGGTCGTGACCCCACCGGTTATGAATGGCGGCACTGTGGGAATTAGTGGGGACTGATAATAATTATAATATAATTCATAACGCGCCACGCAGATTCCATTCCTGGTCATGGATGAGATACGGGTATGAAGGCATAGCGAGGAAACCCCAGAGAGGGGGAGGGGGGAAAGATAGCCGGCGCCAACCCGCCAGACACTGCATTATATATCGTAATGAGTGTTCTTTTGTTGTTGTGGGAGGGAACCGGAAAAGCCAATGGAAAACTTACGTAAAACAGGGAAAAGTTTCGGGGAAGAACACACAAACGCCACACAGAAAGGCGCCCTATGCAGAACTGCCTCGGTCAGAACTCTCATTCTGAGAGACGCCGATATTACTGCTGCGTCGACTCCCTTTTGTCAGTTAGGACGGAATGTTGGGCATCGATGACGAGAGGTGACATCGGTCGAATTCACTCCCCCCCTGTTGTCCACCAGCAGGCGTCACATGACCGACGTGATGTCCGACGTTTCGATCCACGTGTTGGGACCTTATTTAGGAACGATATGATAAGCATGAAGAGTGCCACGCTTTTTTCACACTCGGGTAGAGAGGGCTTCTCTCTGGCCGATTGTTTGTAACGATAGTCCGCAGTATCGGCAGCCAAGACAAGGCTCGAGACAAGACTCAGTGCAGTCGTGGACAAGGTGTGGAGCGGTGGCGCAGCTGTTAGTGCACTGACCCTCAGACTCGATGCTTTTCAAACGATAAGGTCCCATTGAGCTAAGGAGCTCTATTATAAGGCTTGCCTTTCACGGCGGCTTGCGGCCAACTGGGCCATATGGCGAAATAAGCCATTTAGTGAGTTGGCAGTGACATCACCATGGTGGTCAACCAATGAGAGGCCAGGAAATTATCGGTGACCTGACGAATGCCTTGCCCAATTATATATAGATTGCTATAACCCAAGAGCGTCCGCAGTAGCCGCGATTGCAAGGCATTGTGGTGACAGCGTTACATGGAGGCGCGTAGAGTTACATAGAGATCCGTGGCGTTACATAGAGATCCGTGGCGTTACTTAGAGATGCATAAACCACAGCCGAAGACCGGGATAGTGGCGGGCACCCACAGCACACTGGGGGGTTGGAAAGCACACAATCACCAGAGCAAAAAACAATACATTATTTACACAAAATCCTCAGCACAGCAAACTGCAAAACAGGATAAACAACGAATAGTGATTGTATACACATCAAAACCAATGTCAAAACATTCTCTCACAGGCGTGTGCACGTGACCTGGTCACCCAAGTTTGAGTCCAGGTCTGGGTAAATGCTAACGGCGGGTGATATGTGATTCGGACTTGTTCATACCACTGGAGGCGACGGGGTGAAACGTGTCAGTGGTCAACTCGCTTGACCACACCGTATTGATCCAGGGGTGGACTGACAAAAGGTTGGAACAATATCTCAAGAGCGACTCTTTTGGGATAACTCCGTAACGTGTCACTTTCCCCCTTCGCTACGTTTACGCCTCCCACGTTGGAGGCAACGTCAGTCTCCACCGTCAAAAAACGCCAATCCTCTGGGTTAACAGGGCGGCGTCGCCGTGAGGAGTGCTTTCGCATCGCACCAACAAGGAGTTGGGTTTGATTCCCGGCGCGGGTGCCCGTGCGGAGTGTGTACGTTTTCTCCACGTCCGCGCAGGTTGTCCCCAGGTACTCCGTTTTCCAATTACATGCTGCCAGGTTAATTATCCTGACGACTAAATTGCCCGCTGCATCCTACGAAGGACTGGCGACCCAGGCAGGATATAGTCCTAACTGGGATATAGTCTTGCCTGGCGGCCCGTGTCAGTCGGGATAGGCTATGGCTCGCCACGACTCTCAATAGGGTTAAGCGAGTGCTGATAACGAATGAATGGGTTCACGGCGATGTTGGACCAGGGGTGGTTTGAGCTGCCGCACCGGGAGATCGACGTCTGCCATCGCCCGTGCGGAGTGCCCCCCCTTACAACGTCTCCTGAGTAATGCGCCCAATTACACCGGTCATATACGTTTCCTTTGTGATCCATTATTAAACAGCCATTGCCCCTAACGTCTCTTTTCCGAGCGCGATGATGTCTGTGCGGGGTTGGAGTGCGGTACCCCGTACAGCGTTAACGGACTATCGGCTCCAGTGCTGTTAGCGAGCACCTATAAATAACATGACCATGGGTGCGTGCCTTTGTCTCTCTAGTAGTGATGTTTACACATTGCACCAGGTACTCATGTGATACTGAGCCGACCTAGGGGAGGCGCAGGATTGGTGCAAATGATGGTTACTGCTGTTGGCCGTGAGCGGAATTCGTAGTGCAGCGCGATAACTGTTTCACTACCGCTCCCCACAAGACAATCTTGGTCTTTGATCTGTGTGTGCGTGTGTTTTGGTGTGCGCTATTTGTATGGGAAGAGGTGGCGAAGCGATTAGCGCGCTGGACTACAAACCTGGCCACCTGAGTTAGAATCTCGCTCACGGCCAACACCAGTGACGATTCTCTGAACAAGTCCTGGGCCTCCCCTAGGTTGACTCAGCCTCAAATGAACACCTAGTGCAGTGTGTTATTATTGCCCCACTAGGGGGACAAAGGTGTTCCGGCGCGGTGCTGGACGCCCACCCCCTAGTGTGCGGTGTCGATCTTCATAGGTGCTCGCTGACCGCACTTGACCCTATATTCCGTTAAGGCTATACGGGTGATCTTTGTCTTTGTGCTCTCTGTGTGTGCTGGAGTGTGAGCTCTGTGTGTGTTTTTCTGCTCTGGGTCAAGCTGCTAGGTCGCGCACACCCATTGCTCCAACAGCCTCACCAATCTGCACAAGGCTCCCAAACACGATTCATCATCCCCCCCCGCCACCTCCACCAGCCGAAGCCTCCCCTCACTACCCCTCCTCCCACTGCCTCGCCTCCCACCCCAGAAATGCTTTACAGCCGCACTCTTAATATACAACGACCCGTGCATGCAACGTTGGCAGCAATCTCACCAGTGCGGTGAAATATGGACGCGCTGAGCCATTAACTCCTAATTCAGCGCGTGCTCGGAATACGCTTTGCGTGCCAGGCCCCCTGCGCGTCTCTCTGGCACCTCTCCTACCCCCTCTCTCCCTCTCTTGCCCCTCTCTCTGTCTCTCGCTCTCTTACCTCTCTGCCTTTACGGGTGACAGAGATTTCTCGCGCGCTCCTCCCAGACTCCGAAACTCCCTGCCATTGCAAATTCGGTCGGCTGAGTCCCTAGGCATCTTCAAATCTCGTCTCAAAGACTCACTTGTACTGAAAGGCATAAACGTACTCTGGCTGAGACTGTTGATGTTGATGCTTAATGCTGTGTGCTTGTATGATGGCGTTGTGCTGACCTGTGCCTGCTCAGGAACACTTATTCCTTCCTTTTTTTTTTGCAATTATTTTATTTGTTACTTGATGTGCGTCATTGATTTACACTCATTATTTATTCAATTGATCTATTCTAATGTAGTTGGGATTCGATTCCCGGCTCGAGTGCCTTTCTGTGTGGAGGTTGCGTGTCCGTTTTCGCCGGATACTCCGGTTTCCTCCCACGGTCCAAAGACACGCTGCAATCTAGGTTAATTGGCCTGCTGAGCAAATTACACTTAATGGCCTGCGATGTATTGGCGTCACATTATGGGCATAGCCCCGCCTTACGCCCTGTGTTTGCCGGGATAGGATCCGGCCTCCCGCGATCCTGGAGAGGATTAATCGGGTATTGATGATGATTTATGATGTTGTTGATGTGTTGTTCGCTCCACAGTTCTATGCAGCGTTTTGTGACCCACGGATGAAAGGCGCTTTAAAAATGCAAATATAATTGTAAAAGAAAACCCCCCAAAAAGTGTTTCTTGCTGATTTTCTGTTCTTATGTCGTAGACGTACCGTTCTCTCCGCAGCTCTGTGCAGCGCTTTGTGACCCTCGGGCGAAAAGCGCTCTTTAAATGCAATTATTATTATTATTAATTATCTTCGGATCGTCCTCCTGCCTCCCCTGTCTCGCAGCAATGGAAGCTGCTTCCATGAAAAAACAACAACAACAATAACAACATGAAATTCCAACCGCTGAATGATACGACTCCGAATTTCCTCGGCGAAAGCTCGCAGTAGACATTCTTTGCAAGTGAAATCACTCATTCATGTTTGGTGTAAAAATATTCCACACATCGTTTCACTCGGCTCTCCACGGCCCCCCCCCCATCCTCCCCCATCATCAGCCCCTTAATTCGTGGAAACATCAATTCTTCTCAAGCGGCGCAGTGGCGCAACGAGTTACGCTGTCGCCTCACAGCAACAACAGCCGGGTTCTATTCCCGGTTCGGGTGCTTTTCTGATGGAGTTTGCGTGTTCTTTCCCAATGTCCGCGTTGGTTTTCGCCGGGTAGTTCGGTTCCCTCCCACAGTCCAAAAACACGCTGTGAGTAAATTGACCCCAGTGCTCTGCGAAGCACTGGCGTGAGATTCTGGGTATACCCCCGCTTTGCACCCTCTGTCTGTCGGGATAGGCTCCACCTCCCCCCCACTCCCCGATCCTGTACAGGATGAAGCGGGTGTTGATCATGGTGATGATGAGCAATTCTTATCGTGGTGACCGACATTTGACGATGTCGCCGGTGGAAGATTATGATGATGACTCCGAAGTGCAAATTCCACGTTACAATTATTTCTACAGTCGAGACACCTTAAGCCTCGAGAATGGAATTTTTTGCAACTGTCTCCACGCGAAGAAACGCGAAAATTCTTACTCTTATTCGACATACTCACGTAATTTTGATGTAAATGCAGTAATAGATTTCTAAACGTCAGTTTACATTTGTTATGGTATAATTAATAAGCTCTATGTGTCGTCTAACGTTCACTATAATCTCTACAGGACGCGTCATCGAAAAGCAAGAAAGTACCAGTCAATGTTGATAACAAAGGCACTTTCAGTGTAACGCATGTGTTCATATTAAATGTACGTCAGTATCTCGAATACCAATTATACTTTTCACCTTTCGTATAGGTGTATTAGTTCTCAGACGTCCTACATACACCATTATTATTATTATGTACAATCAGCATACAACCAGTCGATATCAATACCGGCTTAATCCTGTACAGGGTCGGGAGGGGGCAGAGTCTATCCCGGCAGACATAGGACGCAAGGCGGGGGTTATACTCGGGATGTGACTCCACTACATCGCAGGGCACACTTTTGGGGGCAATTTACTCAGCAAACCAATTAACACAGGCAGCAGCGTGACTTTGGACGGTGGGAGGAAAGCGGAGTACCCTGCGAAAACCCACGCGGACACGGGGAGGGAACACGAAAATTCCACACAGAAAGGCACCCGAACCGGGAATCGAACCTGGGTATCTTGCTGAAAGGCTGTAGCGCCATTCACTGCGCCACCGCCCCGCCCACCTGTGTATTAGTAACATCGTATTCAGGAGCCGCATAATATATGGGCCACCTGTTACGCCCCCCCCCCCCGTCCCGGATCGTCCCTGGGAAATCTGTGAGTTTTAAACACGTCGCACATTCGCAATCCGGTTTTACTGCTACTTATACCTGCTGCGGCCCTCTTCTCTCTCTGATTCTCCTTGGCTCATGCACGAGCCGTCCCGGTTGATGATGCCTCCGAGGTGGCAACCTTTGCACGAACGAGTCTTGACATTCGGTTAGGCCTCATTATTACGCCTCTCTGCTGTCGAGAAGGGACAGTTATAGAACACCGCGCTTCTCGTATGGAAAATCATTCAGTGCTTGATCAGTGGATATTGAGTCGCGTGAATACTTTTTTCGATATTAGTTTCCAGAGTTGTAGCAGCTTTTCTGCTGCACTATAATGGAGCTGTTTGAATGTATGTCCGCACTGAGAATGTACCACGTCCGAGTCATATGTAAGCACACATTTGATCTGCACAACACCAACGGTTTTTTAATTGTCTTATTTAAGCTTTAGTTCTCACACATTGATGGCTGCTCTCAACTGTAACACTATTTCAACTTTAACACCTCCTCCCCCCCACCACCTTTACACTTCTTCAGCAGTTTTCCGCCTTTACCGTGACTAGAGAAGAACGTGTTGCACGCTTGGAATAGTTTCGCCCGTTGGACGAACGCTCTGCTGGTGGTAGATGAGAACGCTCCATAGAGCAGCGTTCATTGCTTAGCGGGGGCAGCAGGTCGAGTGATGTTAAGGAGGTTCGGTGTAATGGGTCCCTGGTCCCACGCCGGATGCGGTGAGATCACCTGGTCAGGTGGAGGGAGACTCACGGCACAGTGGGTCGCGTCTCGCCCCAATTCGCCACTGGGCTCGATGAAGCCCCGGGCTCCCATGAAGTAAAAACAGGTTCTGGAGGATCATTGGCCACCGTGATCTCATCCACTCACAGACCCACCGACTCACCCACCCACAGACCCACCCACCCACGCACCCACCCACGCACCTACTCACCCAGCCACCCACCCAATTGCTGAGGACAATTGATCATGCCGATTGATGGTGATAGTTATTGGTGGTGGTTGTGGGGAGCGGTGGCGCAGTGGTTAGTGCGCTGCGTAACAAACCTCGCGACCCGAGTTTGTTTCTCGCTCACAGCCAACACCAGTGACGGTTTTCGGAACCGGTCCTTGGCCTTCCCTAGGTCGACTCAGCTTAAAATGAGTGCCTGGTGCGTTGTGTAAACATCGCCACTATGGAGGCAAAAGCAGCCGGGCGAGGTACTGGCCACACGCGCTCACGTGTGGCGTGTCGATCTTCATAGGTGCTACTCGATAACAGCACTTGACGCTGCATTCCGTTGGGGTCATGGGGGGATTCTTTATCTTTGCTTTGGTGAGTGTGGTCGTCGTCTCACAGCTGGCGAGGACCTTGAACTCGGAAATTTCCAACTGTGAGGTCTCGGATCCTCAATAACTCGAATTTTCTCTCTCCGCTTTAAAACACCGACCGATATTAGTTTATTTCTCTCCGCGCTTCAAAGTAACATTTCCACACACACATATATATATATATTTCTTTTCCCTCTTTCTCTTACACTTATTAAAATTCTGTATGATTCCGCGGATTCTAAGCGATACAATTAGATCTGAAGAATCTCCCTCCGTCTCCATGCATCACGCGGTCGGCATTTGAATTGCGAGTGTGATGGTGATGGACGATGCTTAAATGCATAATCATCGCTCCTCTGTTTATCTCCGATTGGACGAAACTCCAGCGCTCTCCCCGCTCCACGATATTTACAATCGCCAAATGCCGAGGCTTTCAGCTCGCAATCAGCGGCGTACGGGTTCAAACCCAGCCCGTGGTCCCCTGAAGCAACATCATCATTATCAAGATCGGCAGTTTGTTATCCCTCATAGAGGTTGGGAGACGCTGATTCTTAGCTTAGGAATGTGGAATTTGCCACCTCTACCTTGAGGGTGCCTATTGGTTTTGAGAGGTTGGGGTTGGTGGCTTACGCAGTGATGGCCGCGTGCTGTGAGGTTTGTGTTTTCTTAGCAGCCAGTCGAGATTTGCTGTGATCGCTAAACCCCACGCGGGCGCGTTGGTTTTCTCCGGGGTTGTTCCAGTTTTCTTCCGCGTGTCAAAACTTGCTGATGATTTTTTTTTGTCAAATATTCCCCGTAAAGAATCCTCCAAATAACGATTCTTGAGACTTCTGGTGAGTGATTCGCCCCATCGTTCCACGTGTGTGTAGCGCACACGTGTGTGTGTGTGCGTGTAGAGCCAAGGCGCGTTATTTAGTAATTCACATTTCTGTTAAGGGCGGCGCGGTGGCCCAGTGGTTAGCGCTGTCGCCTCACAGCAAGAAGGCCCCGGGTTCGAATCTCTCGGCGCGGGTGCCTTTCTGTGTGGAGTTTGCATGCTCTCCCCGTGTCCGCGTGGGTTTTCGCCGGGCACTCCGGTTTCCTCACACAGTCCAAAAAGCATGCTGCTACATAGGTTAATTGGCTCGCAGGCTAAATTGCCCCGCAGTGCCCGGCGATGGACTGGCGTCCCGTCGTCGGTATATCCTTGCCTTGCGCCCTGTGTCTGCCGGGATAGGCTTCGGCTTTACCGTGACCCTGTATAGGACTAAGCGGTTTCAGACAATGAGATGAGATGAGACATTTCCGTTAATCCCTTCAACTCCCTTGGGTCGACTATGAACACAACTCGCAGCAAAAAAAAATCCAACATTGAATGATCTAAATATAATTTTAGCACGATATCTTTCGGACAAAACGTTTCTGCAACGCCGCGGTTCATCACCGAGAGTTACCGAGCCTTTGTCTCGGTTCGGTGCCGGCCTCGAAACTCGGGGCACGGTTATAAGAATTACTCGCTCACTTGTGCTGCTATTATTATTATTACTACTATGCATTTAATTTAAACACTCTGCCTGCGCTGCTATAAACAATGCGGCAACGATGATACAGTGCAAATAATAATAAAAAATAATGAGAGAAAGAGGGGCTTTTAGAGAGACGCTCTAACGCCGCTCCCATTTGCGTGACTTTATGGAAATGAATGAGCTGATAATGCGTGTGTGGGGGGGGGGCTGTTCGAGTCCTCGAGCAGCCCCCCCCCCCCCCGGTGTTTTACGAGGCGAGCGCATGACCACGAATCAAGAGCCGTGACATCACAAAGCAGGTAATGAAACGCGGGACAGAGGGAGGGATGGGAGGGAGGGAGGGAAAATGACGTCCAATATAATAGGAAGCATTGGAGGGTGATGGATGGATTTGGATTGGGAGAGGGGGGGAGGGGAACCTACTTTGTGAATGTCACGAGTGGCCGAAGATGGAAAATCGCGCGGCCTCGTGGAGAGCGGTGCGCTCTCGACCATCGCCAGCGCATCGCAGGGCAATTAACGTAGGCAGCAGCAACGTGCTTTTTTTTGTTGGGCCGTGGTAGGAAACCGGAGTACTCCGTGTAAACCCCACGCGGACACACGGCGAGAACATGCAAACTGCACACAGAAAGGCAGCACCAGAGCCGGGAATCGAACCGGGGTGCTTCTCGCTGTGAGTCTGCGGCAGCTACCGTTCCGCCCCTACTGTTAATATCATAAAAACAATCATTACTTTATTCGATTTCGAATCGCCTTGTCGGTAAACGTAAGGCGCTGTACAGAAAACTCAGTCAGCAGAACAATAAACCAGGCAGGAGAAGACCAAGATACAAAAGCACGATTCCCATCGTAATCATCACCAGAATTACCGCCGATCCCATCGCTGCCTCCGATACACTCATCGCCGCGGCACCGTGAGATTCGGAGCCGATATGAATCTGTGTGAATCGCAACCTCGTGTTGAGTGCGCCCTCTTGTGGCGGCTAAAAGCCACAGCGTTCTGCTGAGCCGGCCTCTGGTGGATGCTGCTGCTACTGCTGCTTTGGCAGCGGTGCACAAGCGGAGTCAATAGCACTCAGCACATTCGTCAATGTGGGCAGTGAAGCAGCGCTGCCGCCTCACGGCAAGAAGGTCCCGGGTTTGATTCCCGCGCGCGGGTGCTTTTCTGTGTGAAGTTCGCGTGTTATCCCTATGCCTACGCGTTGTTCCGCCGGGTACTCCAGTTTCCTCCCATAGTACAAAGACACGCTGCTGCTGCCTAGGTTAATTTTCCTACTGACTAATATTGCCCCCGGTGCCCTGCAGTGGATTGATGTCTCATGTTGGGTAATAATTTTGCATTTCTAGAGCGCTTTTCATCCGAGGGTCACAAAGCGCTTCACAGAGCTGCAGAGATAACGGCACGTCAACAACAACAACGGTACTAGAACGGATTATCAGCAGCAACAACAGTGTTTGCTTTTTTAGAAAATATACACAATTTTGCAGAACAACAAGTAGAATAATCAGACAATGAACTGTAAATTTAAAACGCAAAATAATCAGTGTATATAATATATATTGGGAAATGGTTTAATTTAACATTAATCGTATAATATTATTTTTAGAGCGCTCATCACTCAAGGGCCACAAAGCGCTGCACATGGCTGCTGAGAGAACGGCACATCAACAACGGGTACATTTCCGCCTTGCGACCCGTGTCTACCGGGAAAGGCTCCGATCTCCCGCGACCCTGCACAGGTGTTAAGGCGGATGATTGAAACATGTAAATGGCGCCCGAGGGAATCGCGTTCTTTTCCAGCGGTGTCTCGCTACTAGAACGGTAGAGAGCCACACGGCCAGCAACAAACAGCACCGTTAAAGATGTGAGTTCACCTACCCTGGTCGAGTGAGGTTGTTCTCGTCGGGATAAGGAACTCGGGGACCGAGACCATAAGTGGAATAATAATAATAATAATTGCACTTATAGAGCGCTTTTCACCCGAGGGTCACAAAGCGCTGCACAGAACTCCGGAGAGAACGGCACATCAACAAGGAGATAATAATAGAAATTAATTATTCCAAAGCGAAGAAGCAGAAAGAGAAGTGTGGTGAAGTTTTGGAGGGGGGGTGGGGCAGTGAGTGGGTGGAAGGGGGTGAGGCTCTGGGGGCCGGGGAGGGGGGGCCGGGGAGGGGGAAGGGGGGCCTGGGGGACCCAAAGGAGCGCCGCTCTTGAGACGCACCGGTAATTTTGAGGCGCACTGCTTGGGGCATTGTCCCTGTTTTAAGTAAGCGACTCGTAATTACAAAACCCATTTTCTCTTCATTAATGTTAATTGCTCCAGAGTATAAGGTAATTAACATAATCTTTTTTTTTTTGGTATTTCGCTGCCTCCTAATCTCGCACCGCTGGTGCTATCGGTGAGTGGTGGTAATGGTGGTGATGGTGACGATGGCGGTGGTAGGGCTGTGATGGCGCTGCTGGCGGTGGTGGGTCAGTCGTAAGCTGAGTGTGGTTTTGCGAACGCTCACAACAGACAGGTAGTGCCGGGTGATCTCTGCGTCACGCATCTCGGCGGCAGGACGCGCTTGGCAAATCCGATGATCCGCGGTGCGGGTACGTTAATTCTGCGCTTGTACATTTGAACGCGGAAACCAGTTGGGCGGCCGTCACTGTGCCGCATGCATTACAGAGCAGCTGCATAAATATTAATAGACATGGGCGCCAGTGATGATTTATCAACAGCGGAGGGAAACAATGATGGATGTGGGCAATAAAGCCCCATTGTCACCCTCTCTCGCTCGTTTGATGGAATGCGTCACATTCATCACGCTCATGCCACCTGAAATTAAATTGCAGCAGCAGCAGTTCAGTGTGCACGGGTTATGAGTCTTCGCCGCACTGTTTTGGGATAATCACGACTCGTTTTAATTTAATAAAGACAAAATGCTCCGCGGTAATAGATCCGTGATGAAAGTCTCTCTCTCGCTCAACACCTTCGTGCTACGTAGGCTATGCGACTATCAAAGACGAAAATAAAAAAAAATAAGAAACGCTTCATCATTTGTTTGAGCTCTTTGAAGTTGCACTGGTCGAGCCGCTTCGAGACTTGGAAATTTAAAATTAAGTTTAAAATCAAACACTTTTCTTCACCACGATGAGGAACCTCGGAGGACGTAACTCAGAGATCCATCCTGTTTTGTCCGGAGTTCCTCACGGTTCAGTCTTCGGTCCACTTCTCTTCACCATCTACATACAACCACTTAGCCATATTTTGCGCAGCCTCAATCTCAGCTACCATTGCTATGCCGATGACATCCAAATCTATATCCACGTAAAGCCATCCACCAATGCGTTTGGTCTCTGCATGTCGTCCTCCCTGTCAACTGTGAAGGCCTGGCTCAATTAAACATTCCTAAAACTAAATAGCGACAAAACAGAAGTTTTGCTTGTCGGAACCCTGCACCAATTGTCCAAGGTTGAATCCATCTAATTGATGATTGACGACCAGACCATTAAAATTGCTAATGCAGTCCGGAGTCTACGAGTGACTCTTGATGCCTCACTCAGCTTCGAGTTACACATCACGAGGCGAAGAGTGGAGGCCGGGGGTAAAGGAGGGTTTCAACAACGCGCGTGCTGTGCGCTGGCATAGCGCCTCAAAGCAGGAAACCCGCAGGTTCTATTCCCGGCTCGGGTGCATTTGTATGTGGAGTTTGCGTGTTCTCCCCGTGGGGTTTCGCCGGCGTACACCGGTTTTGTCCCACAGTCCAAAGACATGTTGCCTTTATGAATTTTTGCCCAAATGCTCTGCGATTGACTGGTGTCCCATCCTTGTAATAGCCATGTCTTGCGCCCTGCATCTGCTGGGATAGGCCGCGGCTCACTGCGACCACCTTACAAAAAACAGGGGGTACAGATAAAGAATGAAACGATACAAAATTAGAATCGTTTTCAGAGATGCTCTTGGACCAGTGGTTAGCGCTGACGCCTCACAGCAAGAAGGTCCCGGGTTCGAATCTCTCGGCTCGGGTGCCTTTCTGTGTGGAGTTTGCATGCTCTCCCCGT
>JAZEWT010000003.1:38670077-38682707 GCA_036362905.1 Mordacia mordax
AACCCGGGACCTTCTTGCTGTGAGGCGTCAGCGCTAACCACTGGGCCACCGCGCCGCCCGCCATCATATCTGCTACTCACTACCCGCACTTGACCTGACAGTCTGTTGAGGCTATACGGTGAATCTTTGTCTCGTGGTGCCTGCTTCGGTCGCCGGCTCCAGACGTTTGTCCTCGCGGCCCGGCGACCTTTCGCGAGCGTGAGCCGTTGATCGCGGCTGAGCAGACCTCACCACCCCCCTAACCCCCCGCTTTGCGGTAATTGATGGGGCGAACGCGCGTGGATGATGCGCGTCGCTGATGAATCCCTGCACAGAGGCGCTGCCAACACCAACACGCTGAGACAAATACTCCACGCGCCGCCCCAGAGAGTCTCCCTGTGTTTCCAACGAGACGCAAGAGCAGTGTGTGGGTGTGCAAACGCTCTTTGAAGGACTTCAGCGCGAAAACCGCTTGGACGATCACCCTTTTAAATGTTGCCCGGTCAAGTTACGGGAGTGAAATTTGCTGCCCAAACGCTGGCTCCGATCTGATTTCCGGAGCGACCAACTGCCACACAAGCTTAACAACAGGACAGGATCTTCTTGGCTGGGTCAAAATTAAGATCCCTAAAGACATCCCCATAATCTTTCGGAGATAACATTTGCTGGTGACCGGCTTGAGATTTTTACGTGTGCTATAAAAACGACCGTTTTATATTGTCAATGAACAATACTCTAGTATAAACACACACACAAAGTCCCTCGCCCCTGGATAGCCTTTATAGTTTTTTGGGGCAATTGTTGAAAGCGAGTAATGTCAGCGAAGGCTGGGACTGCACAGGAGGGGGTGGGTGACCAACACCACGCCTGGCTGTCTTTGTCTCGCCAGCGGCGATGTTTATACCCCACACCGGTTACTGACACCAGGCTGAGTCGACCTAGGGCAGACCCAGAGCCGGTTCGGGAAGTGACACGCAATCGCACGCCCTACGCACACGCACCATACCTCACTGTCACACACAACTGCACACACACACACACGCCTGCATGTTGTATGGTCGCACGGCCCGATTAGGATTCAGCAATGCGCCCCGCGGGCGGCATGGTGGCGCTGTTTGTAGCGCTGCCGCATCACAACCAGAAGACGCCGGGTTCGATTCCGGACAACGGTGCCACCTCTCTGCGCGGAGTGCGCACATTTATTCGCGTGCCCCACGTGGGTTTTCGCCGGGTGTTCCGGTTTAATAATAATAAATAATAATTGCACTTATGGATGGCTTTTCACCCGAGGGTCACTAAGCGCTACACAGAGTTGTGGAGAGAACGGCACGTCAGCAACAACATCAGGACAATTCAACTGAAAGTGAAACAGTAACAATAAATTATAGAAGGATATAAAATAATCCCATCTCATCTCATTGTCTGAAACCGCTTAGTCCTATACAGGGTCACGGTGAAGCCGGAACCTATCCCGGCAGACACAGGGCGCAAGGCAAGGATATACCGACGATGGGACGCCAGTCCATCGCCGGGCACTGCGGGGCAATTTAGCCTGCGAGCCAATCAACCTATGCAGCAGCATGCTTTTTGGACTGTGGGAGGAAACCGGAGTGCCCGGCGAAAACCCACGCGGACACGGGGAGAGCATGCAAACTCCTACACAGAAAGGCACCCGAGCCGAGAGATTCGAACCCGGGACCTTCTTGCTGTGAGGCGACAGCGCTAACCACTGGGCCACCGCGCCGCCCAATATAAAACAATCGATTACAAAAATCACATTACATTAATGAAGCAAGGCAGCAGTAGCAGCGTATATTTGAACTGTGGGAGGAGATCAGCGAAAACCTCTACACGGGACGTGACACCTTAGCCGCGAATCGAACCCAGGTCCTTCTTGCTCTGAGGTGGCGGCGCTGCTCACCGCGCTACGGGATCATAGACGACCGTAATATGCAATTCTATAACGGGTGTTGAGTTGTTATCATTAAAAGTACATTGCATATAAGGGTGCGGTGACTAAATATCAACACTGGAGAGACAAAGACGGTCGAAGATGGCGCTGGCCTCGACATAGGAATGAGGAATGATCCCCACCAGCTCAGAAACTCTCATCTCATCTCATTGTCAGAAACCGCTTAGTTATGTACAGGGTCGCGGTGAGCCGGAGCCTATCCCGGCAGACACAGGGCACAAGGTAGGGGTATACCCACAATGGGATGCCAGTCCATTCCGGGCACTGCGGGCAATTTAGTCTGCAAGCCAATTAACTTGTGCAACAGCATATTTTTTTGAATTGTGGTGGGAAACCGGAAAACCCGGCGAAAACCCACGCGGACACGGAGAGAGCATGCAAACTCCACACAGAAAGGCACCCGAGCCGAGATTCGAACCCGGGACCTTCTTGCTGTGAGGCGACAGCGCTACCCACTGGGCCACCGCGCCGCCCAGCTCAGGAGCTGCGCTGCACAATTCGCGTTTGACGTCTATCGTCGCCGTGGCTGTTTCCACTGCTCGCCACAAGGGGGCGCACAGACATAGGCACAGACACGTGATGCCTCGCAGACGTTTGGGGTAGGTTCTGTAAACAAGAAGGCCGGGGCACGGCACAAATTAGCGGGTGGGTGGCCAGCACTATGCTTGGCTGCCTTTGTGTGACGAATGGTGATGTTGAGGCTGAGTCGATCGAGGAGAGACCCAGGATCGGTTCTAATGATCGTCGCTGGTATTGGTGGTGATCGTGAATGGGAGCCGAACCTCGGGTTACCGGTTTCTCAGCGCGGTGACCTCGCCATCGCGCCACCGCTCCCCTAGGCACACAGAGACATCGACGCAAACCCCAGGTGCCCACATGCACGCTCACTGAGCTGAGCACCCACAAACTGCGTCCACCTTCTGACCTCGCGGCAAGAAGCTCTCGGGTTTGATCCCTCACTCGGGTGGTGTTCACCGCGTGTCTGCGTGAGTTTTGCCGTTGACGCTGGTTTTCTAACCACCGGTCAAAAAAATGCTGCCCAGGTTAATGGACAACATCTCTGTGCAGCACTGTGTGACTGTCGAGTGAAAAGCACTCTAGAATTGCAATTATTACGCTTTGTGACCCTCGGGTGAAAAGTGTTCTATGAATGCTATTACTATTATGTCTCTCAGCTGGCCTGGGAACGCCTCGGGGTCCCCCCTGAAGAGCTGGAGGAAGTGTCTGGGATGAAGGAAGTCTGGGCATCGCTGCTTAGACTGCTGCCCCCGCGACCCGGCCCAGGATAAAGCGGAAGAAAATGGATGGATGGATGGACTATTATTACCTATTGACGAATCCCCCCATCCTCACCGGGTGCCCGACAATGAACTGGTGTCCTCTCCTGGGTATAGCCTTGCCGTGCGCCCTGTATCTGCTGGGATAGGCTCCTCCTCCGCCCCTCGGCGATGCTGAAAAGGCTTCCTCTGTCACTCCGGATCGTGACCGACTCGGGGCAGGTAGCAGGCCGGACGGGATTCCCCCGTCTGATTTACGACGATCGTGATGCGATGCGAGGTGGGGTGTCTTCCCGGCTCTCCGGGGGCTGGGGGCCGGGGATGCTCGGCGGAGGGGGGGGGGGCTGTGGGGAGGGCAGACTGGGGGGAGGGGGGACTGGCGGGAGGGGGGATGCGAGACCACGTAACCCACAAATCACTCGGAAAGAAACGAAAAGTTGTTGTTAAGCAATTAAATGTCCGTCCGTGGTTTTGAAAAAAAAAATCCCACTACGAAGTAGCGGAGCCTTCTTTGGAGCAGAAAGAAGCGAATTACTCGTGCGTGAGCGCACAGCCGGACATAGAGACAGATATTACCCGGATAGCATGTACAAGGTGTTGGGGCATGTGAGTACTGTTCGTGAGCACCTATGAAGGGCCAGGTACGGGTACACAATGGCGTGGGATCGGTTGGGCATCACCACGCCAGACTGTCCTTGACACCCCGTTGTCTCCCGGTGGCGATGTTTGCAAACTGCACCAGGTACTAATTTGAGACTGAGTCAACTCAGGCCGTGCCCAGGACCGGTTCAGAGACGAACGTCACTCGTGTTGGTGATCGTGAGCAGGAATCGAACTCGGATCGACGGGTTTGTAGCGCAGGGGAGGGATACAAATGCATAGAGCCTGTAAAACAAAGTTTTTTTTATTTCAGTTCCCAGATTGCAGAGGCCCCGCTCCAAACACCAGGCCCCACTAAACACGCGCCTCGAAACGCGCGCTTTTGTCTAGGGCCGTCAGACCGTAAAACCGTAAATCCACAAAATCAAGGCCCCGCAGAACACTTGGGGCGGCCACACAATGGTGAGAGAATAGATATGCTCACCGAACACCCCACCCCCCACCACAGCCCTTCGCTGATACACTGGCGTGACTCAGCCACGTGACTCTGTAACCGGCCGTGTCCCAAACATTCAAGCGCCTCGCCTCGCACAGCTCACAAAGTGTTTTCGTTGATTTGTGGCCGATCGTTCTTTAAATGCTGGCGGCGGCGAACCCCACGGTTGCCTCCCTCCCGCCTCTCTGCGATTTCCTTGCGCCTCTGATTTGTTCTGTCTTCGAACTCATACCTTCAACATTGAACGAATACTGCGCAGGGCGTTATCTCATCTCATTGTCTGAAACCGCTTAGTCCTATACAGGGTCACGGTGAGCCGGAGCCTATCCCGGCAGACACAGGGCGCAAGGCAGGGATACACCCACGATGGGACGCCAGTCCATCGCCGGGCACTGCGGGGCAATTTGGCCTGCGAGCCAATTAACCTATGTAGCAGCATGCTTTTGGACTGTGGGAGGAAACCGAAGTGCCCGGCGAAAACCCACGCGGACACGGGGAGAGCATGCAAACTCCACACAGAAAGGCACCCGAGCCGAGAGATTCGAACCCGGGACCTTCTTGCTGTGAGGCGACAGCGCTAACCACTGGGCCACCGTGCCGCAGGGCGTTATAAATTGTATTTTTATTTGCGAGAGACGACGATAAATTAACAATGGGCAGCAGGCCGCTGGTGGCGCAGGGCAGGGTTTCATGTAGCAGTGGATAGACCATGACTGATGGTTATCATCAGGGCGGCGATTGTGATGATGACAAGAGTTCATTCATTTTCAGTCCCCCAATTAATCACGCACAGGGTCGCGATGATCGGGGGCCTATCTCGGCAGACACGGCGCAAAGCGGCAGGGCTCTACCTCAGATTGGACGCCAGTCCATCACAGGATGATGAAACAATCGGACAGATATCCTCGACCCGCGTGTGTATAATCGATGATTGGTCGGCGGTAGTACAGCTAGTAGGTTATTAACTGAGTGTGCGCGTACTCGAGGCGGCGCCCTTTGTTGAAGTGACATTTGGGCGTCGCGTTATCGCCCGGCATTCCCTCCAGCCAACCAGCAAAACTTTTGTTGTCCAATAAATTACGATGATTGACATCTACACACATCTCAGCCCACGTGGGATTCCGCATCGCAGGAAAACCGCATCCAGAGCTTGCAAGTTCATTGGGTACATTCGGCTGTAATAATAAACGATAGTAATAACATCAGAAAAGCTGCTCTCTCGGGACAGCCGCGTCGATCGCTCCCTCTCCCTCCATCGCGACGTTTCGCATCACACGTTCGAGGCATCCTCAGGCGCGATCGACGCGGCTGTCCCGAGAGAGCAGCTTTCGAAGCAATGATCATGCATCGAGCCGTGAAAACCTACATCATTACGATTAAAATAACAAACACGTAATTCGGGGGTTCGTTTGGCGAAGTTCGACAGCCACGGCCGGTGATGATAAGATACGAACAGCACCAGCAAGATCTTTGCACAGACAGTACCCGCCACCCCACACCCCCTCAATCCGCTCCCAGTGCTAAAACGTTGAACATTTTTAACACTCGCCTCGACTTAATAATAATTCCAAGCAAAATCGTAAATCTCCGCGGCGGCTACAGGAGTCGCTTAAACAGCAGACGCTCCGAGGCTTTTAACGCTCGCAGACAAAAATGCAGGCGCGTAAGCAAAGACGCTTCAATGGGACGCTCGTGGTTTGGATCCAGATGGCCGGCAGTAAAACGGCTCCCGTCCACATTTATTGACAAGTCGCCTCGTTTTTTTTTACAGAGGTGGTGGCATCTTTCCCCGTCTCCCCCTCTCTGCTCTTCTCTCCACCGCCTCTCTCGCTGTGTTCCTCTCTCCCTCTTTCTCCCCCGTCCCTTCCACTCTCCTCTAAACCAATGAGAGACCCCCACTAATAGAGCCACGTGTATGACGCCACCGCGTTGCGTGCGGGAAATTTGCAATATTTGAGCTGCTCACACTGTAACAATAAATGAAAACATCTGACATTGGTGAATGTGGACACAATGCATCTTTGTTATCAATGCCCGCTTAATCCTGTACAGGGTCGCGGGGGGGCGGGGGGGAGGCTCTTCCGCAGACAGGGCGCAAGGCGGGGCTATACCAAGGATCTGACGCCAATTCATCGCAAGTCACTTTTTTGGGGAAATTTACTCAGCAGGCCAATAAACCTAGGCTGTAGCGTTGTTCTCCAAAGCTGGTCTTTCGGGATAGCCGTGTCGAACGCTCCCTCAGTACTCACTCGGCACTCAGAACGCTTGAGGGTGCCTTCAGCTTTGGGAGGCTAAACCTCTCGAAGGAGGGAGGAGGAAGCGCTCGACACGGCAATCCCGACGGAGCAGCTTCTGAAAGCAATTCTCAATAAATACGTTCTGTGTTCACGCGCGCGATGGCAAAAGCAGCAGCAGCAGTAATGGATCAGATTCAGCAGTTCCTTGCCCTTGTCTGGGTTCTGCTGCTGCTGCTACAAGGAGAGAGATGACGGTTTCAGCAGAGAGAGCTCGGGGAGTGTTGGTCCTCCTGGCGCCCCCTAGTGGCGGGCAGATCTCAACATTGACATTGGGCTCCTGAACCACATTCCCACGGGGGCGCCGCGGGCAGCACTGCCGCCTCACCGCAGCAAGGAACCGGGTTCGATCCGTAGTTCGGGCGACTTGGTCTCTGAACCCTGCACGTTCTCCCCGCGCCGCGGTGGATTTTCGCTGGGTAGCCTGGTTTCCTCCCACAGTCCAGAGATGCGCTGCTGCCTAGGCTATTTAGACTGACTACATTTCCCTCGGTGGACTGGCGTTCAATCGTGGGTATAGTCCTGCCTTGCGCCCTGTGTCTGTCGGGATAGGCTCCGGCTTCACCGCGACCCTTTGCAGGCTTAAGCGGGTTCTGCTAATGAACGAGTATGAATAAAAAGTATGAATAACTATGCATATAAGCGAGTAAACACCGAAACGTTTTTACATTTTAGAAGTAAAAATTACGGATAGCACGCGGCACGTCGTCTACGATAGGCGGGCGGATCACGTGTTGCGTTTGGTTGGTTCGCAAAGTAAGTCGAACATGATTCGCGGAACGCCAATAAAACGCGCGATGTACAGTAGCAGGTGTCTCGTCCGTTAACTCTGCGTCGTGCAAACGCATGGCGTGTACACGATGCAATCAGACAACTCGGAAAACACAGTGAAATCATCATCTCATCTCATTGTCTGAAACCGCTTAGTCCTATACAGGGTCACGGTGAAGCCGGAGCCTATCCCGGCAGACACAGGGCGCAAGGCAAGGATATACCGACGATGGGACGCCAGTCCATCGCCGGGCACCGCGGGGCAATTTAGCCTGCGAGCCAATTAACCTATGTACCAGCATGCTTTTTGGACTGTGGGAGGAAACCGGAGTGCCCGGCGAAAGCCCACGCGGACACGGGGAGAGCATGCAAACTCCACACAGAAAGCCACCCGAGCCGAGAGATTCGAACCCGGGACCATCTTGCTGTGAGGCGACAGCGCTAACCACTGGGCCACCGCGCCGCCCTGAAATTATCATCAATATTGTAATAATTATCAGCGCCCACTTAATCCTGTACGAGATCGTGGGCTGCCGCAGCCTATCGCGATGGACACAGGGCACACGGTAGGGCTACACTTCGGATGGGACGCCAGCCCATCGCAGAGCACCGGAGACAATTTAGTCAGGCCTGTTAATCCACGCGGAGAATAATCGCCACACAGAAAAGCACCAGAACGGCGTATCGAACCCGATACTTATTACTATGGGGCAGTAGCCCTAATCACTTGGCTACCGTGCCGCCCTGAAAAGAGAAATCCTATTTAAATAAAAATTACTAATCTAAAACTGAACACGAATGTTGTAATTACTAGATAAGGATGACCACTCTCGGCAAGGTCTCAGCCAAACCTTGCTCAGTTCACTAAACGCATTAACGCTCACCTGCTACACATTCATTACTTGCTGTTTGTTGCTGGACGTTTAGGAACTTTGTGCTTGTGCACTGCAGCCGTGATGAAACCATACTCGATTAAATAAACACTGTGTGTGATGAGTCAGCAGCATCTGCCTGACATATAGACTGGCACCTGTCATGAGAATGTGGAATTTTAGAATCTTGAATGCACAATGAGTACCATCTCAGGCTCATTTTAAATAGCGGGTATTTGGAGCCCCTCTGAATCGCTGATTAACCAAACAAAAACAAATCATCGTCCTCATCATCATCATAATGATGATGATGATCAACACCATCATGATCACCCGGGAAGCATTCACACACAGGGTTCTCGCGAGGAAGAGAGCACAGACTCAGCGAGACTCTCTTGGCTGAGAGCAGAGACGTCTCTAATGTGACACCGGAGGATAGGGCGGTTCGTGAGTGAATATCGTCAGGTCGTGGGTTTTCGCCGGTTACTCCGGTTTTCTTCTACTGTCCAAAGACACGCTCTTTCCAAGGTTAATTGGTGAGTAAATTTATCCTAGTGCCCTGCGATGTGCTGGCGTCACTTCCTGGGTATAGCCCCGCCTTGCACCCTCTGTCTGCCGGGATGTGATCCGCCCCCCTGGCGACCCTGTACAGGATTAAGCGGGTATTGATAATGATGATGGTTTCCCTGAATCGTGGCTTGTCGCGACGTTTAAGAACGCGGCCGCTAGGGGCCACTCTAAGCCAAGCGTTAGTCATCGGGCTGAGTAATGTCCCTACGGTTCGCCGCCGATTCGGGCCCCGAGCCCCTTGAATCGTCATAGAATCCGTCAACGCCCCAGAATCTCACCCAGGTCCGGAGGAACGCCCGCGAACAGCGACGAACAACGCGGAGGCCCGTAATAAATAACGCCTCCTCATTCGAGACCCACACATCACCGCATCTCCTTCTGGATGCTGTGACGCTGCTCTACCTATTCCCTGGAGACGCTAGCGGTGGGACCATCTTGGACGGGCAGATGTTGCGCACATCTTCTCCACGTGCCGCACGAATCGTAAATTAAAGACTGAAGGCACAGCAGTGCGGTTGTGGTCACGGAATCCAAGCTATGGACCGTATAGCAAATCCATAGGCATACAGAGAGACACATCGGGACTCACACTCCATAGAGAAATGCATTGAAAACAAGCCGCAGTAGTGCGATTCTGGCCATGCAGCCCAAACTACGAGCCCCGTATAGTAACCCCAATAAAAATGCTAATGATAAAGTAACCATGAATATATCAGCATTTGATTTAAAATAATATGCGGCATTTTAATGAAATCAAGCTGGTGCTTTACTGACGCTGCTGCTGTGTTGGCAGTGTTGCGCAATCACGATTAGTGATTGCGCAAGAAGGGGCAATGCCCCCATCGTCATCGCACACAGACAGGTCAGATAGGCAAAGTAACAACACGGGTTGGAGGCTGCACTTGTAAACACCACAGGACCTGACGAGAAGACCTGAATGAAACATTCTGTAAGGAATAGTTTTACAGTTGGCTTATGAATGGTCACAATCGTTGCTGTAGTACAGGGTTGTGGTGGAGCATATCTCGGCAGCCACAGGGCACAAGACAGGGCTATACCGAGGATGGGACACCAGTGCACTCACACTGCACTGTTGGCAATTCAGTCGGCAATCTAATTATCCTAGGCAGCAGCTTGATTCTGGTCTGTGGGAGGAAAGCAGAGTATCGGGCGAAAACCCACGCGGACACGTGGGAAGTACGTGCACGCTACACAGAACGGCGGCACCCGATCTGTGTAGCGTGTACGTACCGAGAACCGACCCGCGTACCTTCCTGCTGCGAGGTAGAACATTAAGAGTCATCATCTGGCCACGGAAATCGCAACGTCAGCGAACGCGACCTCTGAACTTGAGTTGCATTGAGTGCCGCGTCCGAGCCGTGTGATTGGTTGGCGTTAAGTGGGAGGTGTGTCGCTTGTGCACCAATCATCTCTCCTCCCAGCACGCGCTCCCGATCCAGAGCCCGCATCATTCCCCGTCACTCCGCACGGGCCCCTGGCGGCTCTGGGGCCCACGAACTGGGCCACCGCACTTTATTCAAACCAGCAACACAGGGCCGGAGCAGCGGCACACAACAAACTCCTACATTGTGACGCTGCCTCCTCCTTCCAATTCCCCCCCGAGACTCTCCTCGCCCCTCCAACCCCCGCTCCTTATATCCCCGCGGCCGCTCGATGGTCCCCCCTCTCCAGTAAAAGTCCCCGCAGACCGTGCTACCCGTCCCCCACTCGAGACCGAATTCAGGCGGCTGTACCGAATCACGGCGCAGGGAGCTCGTGCAGGCACGAGCGGCCAAACGTCGGGCACCGTGAGCAAGCAATACGTCGGCGAGTCCCGAGGTCGACTCGGCCTTAATGGCAATTTAGTCTGTAAACACCGGGGAGACTAAGGCGGGGGCGCCGACGACCCCCGCGTGTGCTGTGTCGACCTTCATTGTTAAAACTCGCCAACCTCATCCAATCTCAACCGCTTAGTCCTGTACAGGGTCGCGGTGAGCCGGAGCCTATCCCGGCAGACACAGGGCGCAAGGCAGGGATATACCCACGATGGGACGCCAGTCCATCACCGGGCACTGCGGGCAATTTATTCTGCAAGCCAATTAACCTATGCAGCAGCATGTTTTTTGGACTGTGGCAGGAAACCGGAGTGCCCTGCGAAAACCCACGGGGGCACGGGGAGAGAACTCGCAAACTCCACTCAGAAAGACACCCGAGCCGAGATTCGAACCCGGGGCCTTCTTGCTGTGAGGCGACAGCGCTACCCACTGGGCCACCGTGCCGTCCCAACTCGCCAACCAACATCCGCATTCGCTCCAGCACCGGAGATCATTGTCTTTGCTCTCCGGAGGCGGCTTGAGATGGTTCGGGTTAAGGCGATGGCAGCAGCAGGAACGGAGGAGGGTGCGTGGCGCGGTGCCCACGCTCGCCCTGCCCGCTGCTACACCTCGCCTACGTCCCGCAGAGCTTCAAAGGACGGAATCCAATTACGCGCCTCCGCGTGGTCCGCACTCATCCCGCGCGCGAGAGCCGCGGGTGATTGATGCCTCCTGCAGCCGCCACTGCTACAGCTGCGATTCATTGCTCGTACACGGCTTGCCCGTGCTGAGCAACTGAGCAAAGGACAAGTGGATGTAGAGGAGCTGTGGAGGACCCGGGGGGGGGGGGCGAGGGGGGAGGGATGGTATTTTGTAATTTTCTTCAGGGGGGGTATGGGGGGGAGATGGTATTCGGTTTGGCCACGTGGAAAGTGTTAGAGGTGTAGTCGGGGATTAACGGTGTCGCTCAACTTCTGGTGTTGCTCGGTGGCGCGCAAGCACAATTAACAACAACAACAAAAGCGCTCAACTCGCGCGCCATAAATCACCTGCGAGCTATGTTGAAGGCCCATTGCCCGAAGTGTCGCCTGTTATATTTGTCAAGCTGCTGCACCTGCTCACAACGAGTTGCCGGTGACGACAGCCCTTAAATTTGGCCCCAGCGCATCACACGACGTTGCGTGACGTGCTTGAAGCGTCACAAGTAGCCACGTAGCTTCGCACTGAGCCTCCACCCCACCACCTCACCACGTGTCTTCAATAGACTGAGATCTCAGTCTATTGAAGTAAGTCTTTGTATGGAACCCGGGTACCGGGTTCCAATCCTTCATGGACTCACATTGCCCATAGACTCACACTGTCCACAGACTCGCACTGCCCATAGACGCAACGCTGCCCATTTTATTATATATGTAGTGCAACAAGTGTGCGTATGTCCGCAGTGAGGGTGCCGGGTTTGATCCTTCACGATCGCAAGGATCATCTTCACAACACTAAGGGCGTTTTTCGTCTTATTTCAGCGTTGCTTCCCATTTATTTATTAATGTTCTAAAACTTCCAGAGAGCCGGGAGCAATATTCCACAAAAAGGACATCGGGATATAAATCCCAGTCAAAGCAGTCATCGCCTCGGCAGAAATCGCCGTCGACAAGAGACGTCAGAGGAACGCGTGACGCCTTTCGGACAGGATAACCCGTAGGGCGGGTACTCTGCTAGTCTACGGTAGGAGGCAGTCTGCTAGGTTGTTAACGGGAGTCACGGGGCCAGGGGCCACTTGCCCGGCTGCTCACCCAGGAGCGAAGGCTCCCGAGCCCGACGGGCGAGACGAGACCGCGACTCCCTCGCTATATTTGCCGCGTGATGAATGGCGTTGCTGGGCCGATGAGACAGCTGATTACACGAGGTGACGCACTAACGGGCAGCGTGGCCTGCACCGGGGGGAGAGACGGGGAGAGAGGTTAAATAAATGGAATTAGCGGCGGGGG
>JAZEWT010000003.1:38701724-38713974 GCA_036362905.1 Mordacia mordax
ACGGTAAAACCTGTTGTAATCTTATATATGTATACTGGCAAAAAAGTACCCATAGCACTAACCTACGGTTCCCCACATCACTATTACTACCAAATACATTACTGTCATCACCGATACTGATACCTAGACAAAGATCCCCCGTATAGCCTTCACAGACTGTAGGGTCAAGTGCCGTTAGTGAGCACTTATGGAGTTCGACACTGCACACAAGGCGGTGGGTGACCAGCACCACGCCGGCCTCCTGTGTCTTCTTAGCGGCAATGTGCACACATTGCACCAGGTACGCATATGAGGCTGAGTCAACCTCGAAGAGGCCCAGAAGCGGTTAAAAAAAATCGTCGCTGTTTTTTCGCCGTGAGCGGGATTCGAACTCGGGTCGCCAGGTTTGTGGCGCCCATCTCTCGCGACGTCACCGCCATCCATCGCGGCCCTTGATCACAAACTCTGCCGGTCGCTCCGTCTCCACGTGGCGCGTCCCCTCCTGTCCCTCCGGGTGCTTGCCGTCAGGTTCGTCCGCGGCTCGCGTGCCTTGCTCTGTGGAGTTCGCGCGTTCTCTCCGGCAATCCGGTAGCCTCACACGATGCAACAGAGACACGCAGCCACTCGCCTAACCAGTGAGCCACTCACCAACCCATTCACCCACTGGGCACCCTAGTTGTCTCCCACTCTCCGAGGACATGCTGCTGACGACGCTGCTGCTGCTGCTGTTTCCGCTGATCACATTAGTCGGCTTGTTGACTGAATTGCCTCCTCCCCAACCCCCCGGTGTCCTACAATGGACTGGCTCCCTATCTGAAATATAGCCCTGTCCTGAACCCTGCGTCTGCGGGGATAGGCTCCGAGCTCACCACGACCCTCCGTTCATGTGCAGGCGCCTAGAGGGATCAACTCTGTTCACGTGCTGGTGCCTCGATGGATCATTACAGGGACAAAGCAGGATTGTGATGATTGGTGGCTATTGCTTGGGGAAGCCTTCATCCAGCAGTGGCTTGACCGCTGCTACTACCACTGCTGATGATGATGGGCTATCCCTGTCTATTAGACTGTGACACGGCCGCCAGCGAGCGCGTTAGATCTTGTTCAAAGTGAGTAATTTCTGTGAAACATTTAAGTTCCAGATTAGTTTACTGTAAAAATGTGCATTCATTTTTTGAACATTAAGTTCTTTTGTTGTCATTATTTTTTTAACTACATGACGGATTACCAAGGCCCAGACTTCGCGGGCCAGATGTAGTCGGAGTAGAGCCACAATTAGATCCAGGTTATAAAACATCGCGATTATTAACCACTTCTTAAGGATCAAACGTGATGAATTCCACTTTTATTCATTATGATTAAACCTAGTTTTCGATTTCAACACCCATGCAGCATCCTTTATATAATAGTGGATGTCTGAAACGTACGTTTTTTTCTCTCTCCATAATTATCATCATCATCCATAATCCATGATCAATCAACTGCTGGATGAAGGCCTCCCCAAGCAGTAACGGTCTCTCAGGGCAACACTCCACCAAGCACCTTCACACGAGATGATTCTGTTGCTCCGTCTCTGCTACGAGAATGACTTGCCTACTTGCGCTCCCATTCCGTCGCTAGTCTCGATCATCAACCAATATCCTTCTCAGCGATGTAACTTGCTCACAAGCCCTAGTAACCTTTTTTTTTACAGTTTAAATGGTAACATTAACCTGCGTCATCAGCATCACCGGTCCCCGCTTATTCCTGTACAAGATCGTGGTGAGCCGGAGTCTATCCCGGTAGACACAGGGTACAAGACAGGGCTATACTCATTAATGGACGCTAGTCCATTACAGGGCTTCAGGGAATTTTAGTGAGCAGTCCAATTAACCTGGGCAGTAGTGTGTATTTGGACTGTGGAATGAATCCGGAGTACCGATGCAAACTCCACACAAAAAATCCAAACTCTGCACAGAAAGGCTCCTGAGCCGGAGATCAAACCTAGGTTGCTCTTGCTGTGAGGCGGCTGGGCTATTCACATCGCGCCACTGTGCCGCCCCTTCTCGACCGTCGATTCACGACTCATCAGTGGGCCGTCAGCGCCACCCAGTGGTCCGTGGAGGTCAGACCCAAGTGGGTCTTGCGGTGCAAACGGTTGAGAACGCGTGGCGTGATAACGCGTTGTGTTTTCAACGTCTCTGCGATTCTGAGCCCCCCAAGCCCCGACGATGCTTCCCAACATGCGAGCGGCACGATGGGGACACAGTGGGTAGCGCTGTATACGGGGGGTACGGTGGTGGAGCAGTGGGAAGCGCTGTATACGGGGAGTACGGTGGTGGAGCAGTGGGTAGCGCTGTACAGGGGCGCTCGGTAGCTCCTCGGTGTAAACAACACTAACCAGACGAGGCGCACCAGTCACACTACACAGCGGAGTCACGAGTAATGAGAAAACAACAACAACAAATCAATCGTTGACATCAAACCGGGTGGCAGTTTTGGCACCGCGGTAAAACACCTGCGTCTCAGAGGTTGCAGGTCCTACCCGAGGCGGTTCGATTGTCGCTTCAGGCGCCTTGCTCGAAGGAAACGTTTGCATGGTCTCTCCTATTGTGCCATGGGTTTCCTCCGGGTTCTTCGATTTCTCTCCACAGCCCAAAGATATGCTGCTGGGACAGCCACCTCGGACAGGCGTAAACCGCGACGTACCATAGCGTAAACAGAATAAGAGAGATACACAGGGTTGTACGTGTCACTGTAAACATCTCAAAAAACGAATAATGACTTTATCCCTAGAGACTTGATTTTTTTTTTCCCCCAGAATAGCTGCAGCCTGAAAATGGACGACGACCGTGGGAGAAATCAGCATCATCGTGGTTTTTTTCCAGGACACCATTAGGCTGATGTTGTTGTTGACATATCGTTCTCTCCACCGCTCAGATTTGTAACAAAACAAAAAATGTGTTGCTGATTTGCCGTTCATATGTCGTTGTTGTTGCTGCATGTCAGCAGCTCTGTGCCAGCGCTTTGTGACCTTCCGGTGAAAAGCGCTCTGGAAGTGGAATTATTATAACATAAAGGATGCAGTGTCTGGCATGTTGGCACGAGCTGACCGCGTGGATGCCCCCACCCCCCCACCCCGCATCACCTATCTGTGGTTTCCTGCAGCGCGTCAAAACCTCTGGGTGAAAAGGCGCTGCTATGTATTTGTAAATGAGTGAATTAAAATCGCCACCGGAATCCTGTGTATTAGATTACCCACGTAATTCTTTATGATTACGGTTGGGGTTTCATCTTTGTACAAGTTGGTGGTGTGAGTTTGTTTAATCTTGCACGTTACTGTTTACCTTCACGCTTCCGAGTATCATTCACACGCATATCGTTGCTGTGACTGAATTTAGTTAGGTCTCATGTGCTTCAACGAAACCACTTGAACTATTTTATTGATTTTGTTTCTCTCTTTGCGTCTCTGCTATGGCATTGCTCTCTCCCATAACCAGCACTCGAACCGTGGCACAAATTTAATGTGCGGCTCATTTACATGCACCCTAAATAACCAATCTTAATATTAAAATAGGGCCGCTTAGTCCTATACAGGGTCACGGTGAAGCCGGAGCCTATCCCGGCAGACACAGGGCGCAAGGCAAGGATATACCGACGATGGGACGCCAGTCCATCGCCGGGCACTGTGGGGCAATTTAGCCTGTGAGCCAATTAACCTATGTAGCAGCATGCTTTTTGGACTGTGGGAGGAAACCGAAGTGCCCGGCAAAAACCCACGCGGACACTGGGAGAGAACATGGAAACTCCACACAGAAAGGCACCCGAGCCGAGAGATTCGAACCCGGGACCTTCTTGCTGTGAGGCGACAGCGCTAACCACTGGGCCACTGCGCCGCCCATAAAACTAATAAATTACCATTAATTATGTTTGGGTTCGTCAGTTCTTTTGTTTTTTAATTTTTGTTGCATCCCAGGAGGCATCTTCAGGCATCGCCTGCAGATGCCTCCAACGTGTGAGGCGAAACGTCGCGAGGAGAGGAGAGAGAGCCATCGACGCGGCTGTCCCGAGAGAGCAGCTTTTCGAAGCAATCATCAAATGCAATATTATTATTATATAGGTTAATTGGCCTGCCAACTAAATCTCTCCCAGTTCCCTGAAATAGCATGGCGTTTTATGCTGGGCATAACCCTGCTCTGCGCCCTGTGTCTGCCGGGATAAGCTCCGGCTTCAACCTGAACCTTCAGAGGATTAAGGGGGGACCCCAAACGCCAGGTAGCTCATTGCAAAACAGATGCAACGTCTCATGCGCTGGATGTGGGCGTATCTCACGAGTGTATCGTCAGCGTAAAACTAGAACATTGTCGATTTGAATCGATGAAGATGCCCACTCGCTGCCCTTTGCTGCCGAGACAGGGACTTGGAGAGGCAGCTGTCGATGACTACCCCCCCCCATCTCTTCCACTCCCCAGGCCCCCTCCCCGGTCCCTCGCAAAAGGTCACACGCAGTTCAAGTGTTGTAAAACAAGCGGGTCTGCTTTACGGCAGCTGCTGCCCACCCTCTCACATCCTGACGCTGCCCCTTGACCCCCCGCTTTACGAGGGAGCCGGGCTGCCCCCTGCGTGACCCCGCCGGGCCCTCCCTCAAGGGTCAAAGGTCACCGGCAGCTGCCCCCTGCATGCGTAAGAGATGACGTGGGAGGGGACGTTGGGGGAGGGGGGGCTATAGACAGAGAATGAATGAGTCGTGGCCACAAGGTGGAAGGGTTGAAGATGGAATCCGGGTCGCGAGGCAGCTAAGGGTGGCGTTGGGGTTAGAGGCAGAGTCGAGGTCGGCATCTCATTGCTTGTTGCTATGTATAATGTTTAAATATATGTGCGAGCCATCGAAGCCAGGGAGACAAAGGACTATCGATAAAACGCTTTTAAATGTAATTAATCATTATCCCAACAGACAGAGGGCACAGGGCTATACCCGAGATGGGACTCCGGTCCAGCACAAGGCACTGGGGGACAATTCATCCAGCGACCAATTAAAATAAGACAGCAGCATAGCTTTGGATTGTGTGAGTAAACCAGGGTACTCTGGAGGCACCCAAGTCGGGTGTCGAACCCCGGCTCCTTGCTGTGAGGCGGCAGCCGCTTCTCACCGCGCCACCGCGACTCCCCCTCCCACGCATGACTCCCGGGGATTCGGAGAGTTGCTGGGGGATGAGAGGAATCCGCCCATCCAGCCGCCCTCGCGCTGGCGGACAGCGGCCGCTAGAGGGCGCCGTCGCCGGCCTTTCCCGAGACACCGGGCGGCTGGGCGGCGTTTGGATGAAGACTCCCGGCAACGAGCGGCCGACCGATGCGCGTTATGTGCGAGAGAGGTTTTTTTTTGTGTGCATCGCGCCGTCTCACGAAGCCGGCGACCCGAGTTCGATTCCTGCTCACGAGTCACCAACACGAATGGCGATTGTCTGAACCGGTCTCGAGTCGCTCCTCGGTCCACTCAGCCTCGAGAAATGAGCAGAGTACCGTGCCTGGTGTGGCGCGTACACATTGCCACACGGGAGACGTTGGCGACCGGGTGTGGTGTAGCCCACACAAACCTCCTCGTGTGCTGCGCCAGCCTTCGAAAGAACTCGCCAACAGCACTTTGCCGCAACAGCTTACAGAGGCTACGTGGGTCATCTTTAATTTTGTCTTTGTTTGGCACGTATTGCGTGCATTAGCAATCGTGCATCTTGTAAATTAGACGGTGCATCTGCCAGCTATGTTCGCCAGGCAATTTATGGCATCTGGGCCTGTCCCGTGACCTCCTGTTAGCAGCGAGCCTTTGACATGTCACGTGGCCTCAAAGTGAAAATGGTCATGTGCATCATCATCAGCAGCAGCAGCAGCTCGCACGGGGTCTTTAAAGACGAAGGACGTTAAACCGAGCGTTTAAGCTTTCCGTGAAGCCACGAATTGCTACTTGATCCCATATACGATATCTTTAAATGTTTGATTCATTATTGGAAAATATATCCAGGTCATCTAACGACACACGTGTGGCACCACAGTATGACTTTCACGGAACGACACAATTTAAAATGAAATACGTAATATATGTATATTGTATTTGTACACGTATATTTCATTAATAACAGTAATCGCAATTTAAAGAGCGCTTTTCACCCAAGGGTCACAAAGCGCTGTACAGAGCTGCGGAGAGAACGGCACGTCAACAACAACAACATAACGGCATATCAGCAACAATAATGTTTTTTGGGGTTTTTTTTTTACAAATTCTAGCTGTGGAGAATACGGCATGTCAACAACAACATCAGGACAGTTCAACTGAAAGTCAATTAGCAATAAATTAAATTATAGGTCATAAGGGGCGGCACGGTGGTCCAGTGGGTAGCGCTGTCGCCTCATAGCAAGAAGGTCCCGGGTTCTAATCTCGGCTCGGTGGCCTTTCTGTGTGGAGTGTGTGTTCTCTCCCCGTGTGCGCGTGGGTTTTTGCCAGGCACTCCGGTTTCCTCCCACAGTTCAAAAAACATGGGACTGGCGTCGCATCGTGGGTATATCCTTGCCTTGCGCCCTGTGTCAGCCGGGATAGGTTCCAGCTCACCGCGACCCTGTACAGGACTAAGCGGTTTCTGACAATGAGAGATTAGATGATAGGACATAAGCTTATTGGTGCAGAATGTGCACTGCGTATCTTCTGTGTGCACGCACGTGCGTGGGGTTTTGCGTCGTGACCTACCAGCGAGTATTCGACACTTCACGTGGCCTCAAGGTGCACCTGACCTGGCACGAGCTCCGTGGTGACGTCACCGCCACATGCGAGGAGTGGCGGTTAATGATATGGATATTTGTTACGCGTGATTGGCAGATGGGGCGTTGTCAAGTTGAGATTGGCTACCTGGAATATGGGAAGCATGACATCCCTTTTCGAGTGCCTTTTTGTGTGGAGTTTGCATGTTCTCTCCCCCGTGTGGGTTTTCGCCGGGCACTCCGGTTTCCTCCCACCGTCCAATAAACATGCTGCTGCATTGGTTAATTGGCTTGCAGACTAAATTGCCCGCAGAGCCCGGTGATGGACTGGCGTCTTATCGTGGGTATATCCCTGCCTCGCGCCCTGTGTCTGCCGGGATAGGCTTCGGCTCACCACGACCCTGTACAGGACTAAGTGGTTTTTGACAATGAGATACGAGATGAGACATCGTCAGAGACGCTGGCAGATTTGCCGCTCTGACGACCGTCAGATTTACGACTATTTCTTCGTGCATTCGAAGCAGCCTCAATCACTTTATTCTTGCTACTCTGGTTTTATGTAAATTAATTTTAATTCTTGTTATTCCTAATTGTTCCGAATCACTACATTTTACGCCTCAACCCTTGGGGCCTTCCGTACTGAGCGAGCGATTGAAGCCTCGCCCGGTCGCCTGCGCCCAGCAACAGCTGCAACAACCTCCGCCGCTCAAACAGTACCCGCACCTCGCTCGTCGCGCAGCAAAACTCCACGCTCACCCTCACCTCATTCTCACTCATTTAACCCTCCTCATCTTCTGTCACCCTCTTCGGCTACACATCCTGGTCGCCGGATCTCGCTGCTGTTGTTGTAGTGTTAAACTGCTACTGTCCTAAAGCGTGTTTCACGCGTCATTCTGAGTGTGTTTGAAACAGTTTTAATCGTTTATTTTTGTTAATTTTTTTCTTTAAGTCACATTTTTTCAAACGTTACTGTTGTTGATTTTTCGCTGTTATGTCGTTGTTGTTGCTGACATGCCATTCTCTCCACAGCTATGTGCAGCGCTTTATGACCATCGGGTGAAAAGCGCTCTGGAAGTGCAATTATTATTAATTATAATTATCTTCCGGAGCTCAGTCCCAGACACCTGCGATTGACATTACGGCGCGTGAGCGGTTACGTGCAGTTTGCGTTAGAATGCGTCCTGGTCACCCAACCCCTCCGTGTGCCGTGCAGGCCTTTATAGGTGCTCCCTTACAGCGCTTGGCACAACAGTCTGTCAAAGGCTACGGGGGCGGCGGGGCGGGGGATCTCTGTCGTGCGCGCGGAGAGTGCGTTATTGAAGCTCGCCAGGCAAGCACATGTTTCATGGTTGGAGAGAGTGGACGGTGAGAGCGGAGAGAAAAAAAGTATTCGGGGAGAAGGGAGGCTTTTGATTTATGGCGGGGCTCACTGGAATGCTGCCAGGGAGCCTGGATTATAGCTCCGCGTAGTGAATGGAGGTGGGGGGAGGTGGGGGGAGGTAGGGGGACGCCTCCCCATGGGACACAGACCACGCTCCCCATCACCCACACGCCACGTACGTAATCATAATTGCACGTCTAGAACGCTTTTCACCCGAGGGTCACGAATCGCTGCACAGAGCTGCGGAGAGAACGGCACATCAGCAACAACAACGATATAAGAACAGCAAACCAACAACAATAACGTTTTTGTTCCCAAAAATATACAGACACAAATACACACAGCACAGGGCGGCGCGGTAGCGCAGTGTGTAGCGCAGTGGGTAGCGCAGTGGGTAGCGCAGTGGGTAGCGCAGTATGTAGCGCAGTGGGTAGCGCTGGCGCCTCACAGCAATAAGGTCCTGGGATCAATTCCCAATTATTTCTGTGTGGAGTTAGCGTTTTCTCTTCCGGTGCCCGCGTAAGTTTTCGCTGGATACTCCGGTCTCATCCCACCGTCCAAAGACACGCTGCTGTCCGCTTAATTGGCCTGCTGAGTAAATTAACCCCAGTGTCCTGCGATGTACTGGCGTCACATCCTGGGTATAGCTCCGCCTTGCTCCCTCTGCCGGGATCGCGGGATGCGCTCCGGCATCTCACGATCTTGTACAGGATTAGGTAGATATTGATGATGATGATGAAGACCCATCATCATCTCATTGTCTGAAACCGCTTAGTCCTATAGAGGGTCACGGTGAAGCCGGAGCCTATCCGGGCAGACATAGGGCGCAAGGCAAGGATATACCGAAGATGGGACGCCAGTCCATCGCCGGGCACTGCGGGGCAATTTAGCCTGCGAGCCAAATAACCTATGTAGCAGCATGCTTTTGGACTGTGGGAGGAAACCGGAGTGCCCGGCGAAAACCCACGCGGACACGGGGAGAGCATGCAAACTCCACACAGAAAGGCACCCGAGCCGAGAGATTCGAACCCGGGACCTTCTTGCTGTGAGGCGACAGCGCTAACCACTGGGCCACCGCGCCGCCCATGCTGAAGACCCATACTTTATAAAGACTGTTGGGTGCAGTGCTTGCGAGCATCTATGACGGCCGGCATGGCATACGATGAGGTGGGTGTAGAGCACCACGCTCGGCCGCCTTTGTCTCCCTAGTGGCAATGTTTACACACTGCACTAAGTACTCATTTGTGGCTGAGTCGACCTAGGGGAGATCCGGGACCGGTTCATAAAATCGTCACTGGTGTTGGCTGTGAGCGGGATTCGAACTTGGGTCGCCGGATGTGTAGCCGAACGCGCTAACCGCTGAGCCACCGGTCCCCACATACAGTACATACACGCACCCACATACAGTATATACATGGGCACTACACGGTTATCAGACACACATTTCCTTCAAAATTAAACGGAACACTCATTCATCCTCAATAATTCGTTCTCAGTACTCGCTTAATACTGTAAGTCGCGGTGAGCCGGAGCCAATCCCGGCAAACACTGTGGGAGGAAACCGGGGTTCTCGGGAGAAATCCACGCGGACACGGGGAGAGAACACGCAAACTCCACACGGAAAGGCACCCGAGCCGGGATTCGAACCCAGGTGCTTCTTGCTGTGAGGAGGCGACAGCGCTATTCACTGCGCCGCCGCGCCGCCGCGCCGCCGCGCCGCCGCGCCGCCGCGCCGCCGCGCCGCCGCGCCGCCGCGCCGCCGCGCCGCCGCGCCGCCGCGCCGCCGCGCCGCCCTTCCACATTGAATTTACCCAACAATAGTAACCCTCGGGGTGGAGGTGGAGGTGAGTGAGCTGGGAGAAACGGGAGGACACAGCTATCCCGCTCTTTCGGGATAGCTCTGTCGAGCGTTTCTTCACGACGTCGAGGAGTAACCCTCGACACGGCTATCCCGCGAATAGCAACTGTTTCGAGAAAATGTTATTGGGGGTTTGTGCGACTAAACAGTTACCCCCCCCCTTCCCACCAACATGTGAAAAAATATATATCAGAAAAGTGACTTACCTCGGGAGGCGAGGTCTAGACGGTACCTAAAAGGCGATAGAAGCGAGTTAGGCAGTGTTATGATCACAATCACCGTTGCACTGTTGAACTTCTTTGTCTCTTATTATTGGAATTATCAATCATTGTTGGGTCGTGTTACTGCTTGCTTTATGATTGTGGCTATGTTTTCATATTTCATCTCTTGACGAATCGACTATTTCACCAATCCCTGGCATCCCTGCCGACCTGATCAATCGTCTGCAACGTGTGCAGAATGCGTCTGCTAGAGTCCTCGTACATCCATCGACGATCACATATCCCCAATACTGGTGTCACTCCACTGGCTACAGTTTAAGTATAGGATCGATTTCAAGATGCTCCTTCTCACCTACAAGGCTCTCGCTAGCGCTGCTACGACATACATCCGTGACCAACTTCAGGCACCCTCCTCAACACAACTTCGATCCTCCAATACGCACTTGCTGTATGTACCCAGATCTCACGCACCTCCTTTCGATGGGTGACAAAGCTTTCTCGCGGACTGCTCCCAGAATCTGGAATGTCCTTCCATTGGAGATTCGATCAGCTGAGTCCTTGAGCATCCTCAAATCTCGTCTCAAAAAAAACTTGTTCCGTGAGGCATTGAAGTCCTCTGGCTAGGACTGTTGATGCTGCTCACTATTGTTGTGCTTGGATGATGGTTCGCTGTTGACCCGCGTCTGTTCAGGAACACTTATTCCTTATTTTATTTGCTTTTTTATGTCCTTCATTGGCTGATAGCCATAATTGTACTTGAATTGATCTGCTCTGATGTTGTTCTTGTTGTTGATATGCCGTTCTCTCCACAGCTTTGTGCAGCGCTTTGTGACCCTCGGGTGAAAAGCGCTCTGGAAGTGCAAATATTATTATTATATTTGCAAAAATTGGTGCTGTAAGTTTGTGCGATTTTGCGTGTTACTATTTGCTCTATGATTGTGGTTATGGTTTCGTATTTGCAAAATTCGGTGCTCTGGGTGCGTTTATTTCCCTTGTGATTCTATATCTTAGTCAGTTCGAATGTTTGTTGTGTCGCAGGAATCCCGCATCTGGAGCTTGCAAGCTCACTGGGTACATTTTGATGTAATAATAAACATCTATCACCGCTGCTGGGTTTACACACGCGCGGACAGCTGTCAGGTGTAATCGCGTGTTCACCCTCCAAGTAAAGATTGAAATTGAATGTCTGTAATACGAGCACAGTTCCTATGTAGATAGATGTTCATTGACAGCAGAAAGCATCTCGTGAGCTTGCAAGCTCTAGATGCGGGATTCTTGCGACACCCGTATCATTAGGTCGCTCTGCACGCACCTCCGTGTGTACGAATGGGTGTTAATTTCTGCATCAGTCCAGCTATTAAACCCTATGCGTATTAATCCTGTGCACTCAGGTTAACAAACTCCCCACGTTTTACGCGTTCCGCGACACCGAATTAATTTCTGCGAGTGAAATATTTCCACAAATCTAGGCGATTCAACCTTAAGTGTCTTCCTCGTCGACCATGGACGTAAACATATGATTGCATTAAAGGCACAGGCCACAGACAGCACTGTTGTGACCACGCAACATAGATCACGGACCGTATCATAAAACTAACTCGAGTCTGCGGAGGACCTGCCAGACCACAAGAACTCGTGATATCTCAGCAGACCTCGACACTGGCATCGAGCGCCTTTAGTGTAATTGCTGCCGTACGGGCGGAACGGAGAATCTTCTCGACTCGAGGTGCCCCCCTCCCCCCCCCCGTGAACTTCGCTTCGCTGCCTGGCCTCGTGTCAACGCGGCCAGGCAGGGGTGGTCCTGACCCCTCGCCGGGGTCTCTGCCCCCACACACGCCGGGTTGTAGCGCTCAGACTAAATCATCGGCGTCTTGGAGAATTGATCCAGAGAACCGCTTGGGTTCCCGCGCGGGTGAGTGAGTACCTGAGTCAGTGCGTGGGTGAGTGAGCGAGTGAGTGCCTGAGTCAGTGCATGGGTGAGTGAGTGCGTGAGTGTGTGAGTGATTAGGTGGGTGAGTGCCTGTATGAGTGTGAGTGCGTGAGTGGGTGCCTGCGTGTGCGAGTGATTGAATGAATGAGTGCATGGAC
>JAZEWT010000003.1:38750191-38764320 GCA_036362905.1 Mordacia mordax
GGCGGGGGTGCTGAGGGTGAGTTGCTAAATGTGCCCGATAATTTGCTGGGTCAGCGCTGAGCGGTAACACTCCCGGGCTCGGTTGGCGTGGGGGGATTTGCTGGTTCCGCGGCCGCACGAGCTCGGAGGGCCTGTGGCCCCTAGCCCCGGGGCTCGTGGTCCCGTGGGAAGCAACGACATGGGAGAGAGGAAACACGTTTGACACGGCTACCCTGAAAGGGCAGCCATTGAGAGCAATTCTCATCGCACATCGCGCCGCCGTGAGATACCTACATCACCACATTGGCGATCACAGCGCGTTCTTTGATCGAATTCTCTTTCACCACGGCGCTGTTGTTCATGGGTCTTCGGCATTGTTTTCTTAGCGCCCCTTTTAAATGCAACTCCGAGGGGGGGGGGGGCGGTCGGCGCCTCTTCTCGAGGCTTTTGAAGCGGTAAGGGTTCCGCGCGTTCAACCCGCGGAGATGAGTCGCGGACATCATCCGTGCTGGCCCCGGGCGCCGTGACCACTGAGGAAGCCGGACCCACGCTCGAACCGAGCGATGCTGACGGTTTTCACGGCTCCATGCTCTCGGGCTTGCTCTCCATTGCGGGACGCCGTGTCGCTGAGCGTGCCTGGCTCTCTCGCCAGGAGGCATTGTCTGGCTTTCTGAAACGTTGCGAAGGGCAGGGTAAGGACGCTTGACACGGCTGTCCTGAAAGAACAGCCTGTAGAGAGCAATTTGCATGCGGTGTTTAGGATCCGGCATCGGATCCGAGTGAACACCGCTAAGGGTAACGGGAAATGAGGAGGGCGGCGGGGGGGTCGGCGGAGTGGGGGCAGGGGGGAGTGGTGACGCGATGGGGGGCGGGGGGTAGGGACCTCATGTTCATAGAGCTTCGAGGCTCCTTTGAGCCTCGGGAAACGCACGGGGATTCTGGTGCGGTTCCTGCGCAAAAACAGAATCGTTCCTGATTAACTGATAATGATAATCTCGGGCGGCACGGTGGCGCAGTGGGCAGCGCTGTCGCCTCTCAACAAGAAGGTCCCGGGTTCGATCCCGGGTTCGATCCCCGGCTCGATCCCCGGCTCGATCCCCGGCTCGATCCCCGGCTCGATCCCCGGCTCGATCCCCGGCTCGATCCCCGGCTCGATCCCCGGCTCGGATGCTTTTCTGTGTGGAGTTTGCGTGTTCTCTCCCCGTGCTCGTGTGGGTTTTCGCTTGATACTCCGCTTTCTTCCCACCGTGTACAAACGCGCTGCTGCATAGGTTAATTGGCCTGCTGAGTAAATTGCCTTCCAAAAGGTGCCCTGCGATGCAATGGCATCACATCATGTGTATAGCCCCGCCTTGCATCCTCTCTTTGCCGGGATAGGTTCCGCCCCCCCCCTCGCGACCTTGTACAAAGTTAAGCGGTTATTGATAATGATGAATAATAATAATAATAATCTCCTACATATTACGGAGCGCGTGTTTTTACGTCAGCATGCTTGTTGGCACAGAGGTCACCGGGTCCTAATCTTTCACAAGCGCACGTTATAACTACACCAAGGCTTGCACGTTTTGTTTCACAGCTGTTTCTCGCTCATCACTGCTCGGAAAGTTCAGGCAGTCTCAGCGACATTCCCAAAATGGGACAACGGGAATACATCCTGGTTTAAGCAGTCGTGTGGTAAAAGACGTGGGGAAAACCGTCTTACACACATGGATCAAAGTCCAAGTGTGAAAGGAATTCAAAAATTACTAACAAAGTCCTAAGTGTCCTCTGTTAGTAATTTTTTAATTCCTTCATTATCAATACCCGCCTAATCCTGTACAGGATCGCGGAGGGTGGGGGGGACGGAGCCTATCCCGGCAGATGGAGGGCGCAAGGCGGTCCAATATTCAGGATGTGACGCCAGTACATCGCAGGGCACACTCTTTGGGGGCAATTTATTTAACAGGCCAATAAACCTAGGCAGCAACGCGTCTTTAGACGGTGGGAAGAAACAGGAGTACCCGACGAAAACCCACGCGGGCATGGAGAGAAAAACACGCAAACTCCACACAGAAAGGCACCTGGGCCACTAATCGAACCCGGGACCTTCTTGATGGGAAGCGACAGCGCTCTCCGCTGCGCCACCGCGCCGCCTACTCTCTTTGTAATTTTAACAATTTTAAACTTGATGTTGGTTCTTGCGGCTCGATATATGAGAATTCTCCTAAGAGTTGCTCTTTCTGGACAGCCGTGTAGAGCGTTACTCTGACTATGCCTCCAACGTGGGAGGCGAAACATTGCCTGCGTGTGCGTCAGTGCGTGTGAGTGTTGTTGTATGTGTGAGTAGTATGTGCGTTTGGGGAGCGGTGGCCCAGTGGTTGGCGCGTCGGGCTACAAACCCGGCGACCCGAGTTCGAATTCCGCTCACGGCGAACATCAGTGACGATTTTCTGAACCGGTCCTGGGCATCCCTTGGGTCGACTCAGCTTGAAGTGTGTACTTCGCGCGATGGGTAACATTCGCCACTAGGGAGACAAAGGTGGCCGGGCGTGGTGCAGGCCACTCAAACCCGTCGTGTACCGTGATGGATTCATTAGAAGCTACTCCGCTAACAGCACTTGACCGTACAGTCCGTTAAGGCTATACGGAGGGATCTTTGTGTTTGGCCATTGTGAGAGTAGAGGGAGGTTGGGGGGGGGAGAGATGGAATGGAGAGAGCGTGAGGGTTGGAGATTGGAAGGAACGTCGAAGGAGAGAGGAATATGGGGGGAGGGGAAGGAGACGGAGGTATGGGGGAGAGAAACGAGAGACGGGAGGCGAGAAGGTTTCACGAATTTGCGCGCAATCTTTGCTCAGTGAGAGAGGAAGCGCAACATGTCGAGTGGGCAGACTTGACTTTTAAGTCCGATTTTATTTCCCCCCCTTGGAAGGAAACTTTCAAACCACAAAGTATATAATGAAGACAATGTGCAATATGTACAATTATATACACCCCGTGACCCACATCCCTTTACAGTTTGTAATTGCAAACGCGCACAGATTCATTCAATTTCCACGGTATCCAAACTCTTACTCAGAGAGAAAGGAGATTATTTGCACTCGTGGAAAGCAACCATATATACAAGCAAGAACATATACAACGTGTGCAACTATTTACAGCCTTTAATTCGAAGGATGTCGTGACCAATGTTATTGATGAATTCCATTTTTTGGGTTAGGTCACGTAAACATGTTTGTCGTAAACCCTCCACCACCCGACATTAGTAACGTTTGTCAACGTGAACAAAACGTGCCAAATTCTGAAGCGAACAATACTTGAGACGAGTTCGCTTCATTCTGACCGAATGCGTCTCAAGCAGGTGCGGGTTGCCTGATGATGCTGACTGTAATTATCAGCAAAAAGTCGCATTTATTTTACAAATGATGTGAGTTTGCTCTGCAACACAACGGTGTGCTGAGATAGTGAAGAATTGGCACGTTTTGTTCACGTTGACAAGCTTTACTAATTGGCCGTTGTCGGATGGTGGAGGGTTTACGACGTGACTTAAGCCAAAAATGGAATTTATTTACAGCCTGTTTGAGAGACATTTCTTTAAATTACAATTTAAGATTCATAATACGCACACATTAAGTCAATTACTAGAGGCAAAGAATGGGGAGAGGGAGAGGGAGAGTACTAGAGACATTTAACTCCGATTTTATTACTCCTCCGAGCAAATTTTCTAACAACAAAATATACACTAAATACAATATAGAATATGTACAACCATTTACACCACGTGACCCACATCCGCTTCAATACAGTTTATTATTTATAATGCGCACACATTTAATTAGTTTCGAATATATACATGCCCCTGCTCAGAAAGACAGCAAATCATTAGCAGCAGTGACACGCCACAATGTACACGATAAAGAGAGTATGCAATATATACAACTGTTTACAGAGAGCGTGAGAGTGTGATAAGGTCTGAGAAAGAGATGGCGAAACCCTCGGAAATGAGTGCAAATTAAAACTGGAGGGTCCCATGCGTGGCTATGCACAGAGCGCTGCCCCGGCGCTGCAGGAAAGTGGGGGCACTTCTCCGGCGTTTTGGTAGAAGGCATACTCCAGGCCGAGCCACGCATTGATGAGGAACTTGGTCATAGCTAGTGCGGAGCTTTCACGCGCGTCACCCTCCAGCAGCTCCTTACGAATCTTGTAGAACGCCAACCTCGTCTGAGCGAGGACAAAGCTCGCAACATTGCTGCGGTCACCGTCGGCTTGGGATACACAGCCGCAGAAGAGAGAGAGAGAGGGGGCGAGATTGTGACTTTTCAATCCCATTTCATTGCTCATCAAAAGCAAATTGTTTCCACAAATGACAAACCACAATATATACAATCCAGACAATAGGCAAGCGTATGAAATTATCGAGAGAGGGAGTGAGATTGTAGAGCCTCTGGAAGATGTCGGAGGAGATATTGAGAGAAGACGGAGAGAGCTGGAGATATATCGAGGGAGAGTGGGAGAGCGAGGCGGGCTGCCCAGATGTTCCAGGGAATGGAGCGAGAGGGATGTGATAGAGGGGGGTGAGAGAGAGAGGGGTGAGAGTGGGGGTGGAAGAGGGGTGAGAGCGTGGGGTGAGCGAGAGAGAGGGGTGAGAGAGTGGGGTCAGAGCGAGGGGTGAGAGAGACTTTTAGAATTTTACGTCTGATTTTATTGCTCTTCCGAGCATTTTTTCCAAAACAAAATATACAAGGAATACAATATACAATATGTCCAACCATTTACACAACCTGCGATCCACATTCCTTTCAAAAGAATTTATGACACGCACATATTCAATGTACAGATAATGTGAGAGAATGATGGGGCTTGGAGAGGGGCGGTAAGACCCGCAGAGAATAGTGTAAATTAAAGCGTGAAACGGAGGATCCCCTGAGTGTCTGTGCACAGAGCGCTGCCACAGCGCTCCAGGAAAGTGGCCACCTCCCCGTTTGCTCCATGTGGAGCCGCGCCTTGATGAGGCCTTTGGTCATTGCTAACGCGGAGCTTTCAGGGCTGAGATAGAGAGAGAGGGGTGAGAGAGTGGGGTGAGAGAGGGGTGAGAGAAAGGAGTGAGAGGGTGGAGTGAGAGGGAGGGGTGCGAGGCAAGAAAGCCCGGCAGGGTGAGACGTCGCACACGCCGGCGGGGTCAAGAGCTCTGCGCAGATGGAGAGGAGGTGGTGGAGACCACTGACAACACCCGGGCCTCCTCTTCAGAAGGAAAACACATCCTCCACTGCGGAACTAGCGGCGGAAACCAGGACAGAGGTAAATAGGGAGGAGGCGAACCTCCCTCCACA
Source organism: Mordacia mordax (assembly GCA_036362905.1). Lineage (NCBI taxonomy): Eukaryota > Metazoa > Chordata > Hyperoartia > Petromyzontiformes > Petromyzontidae > Mordacia > Mordacia mordax. The sequence goes on from JAZEWT010000003.1 coordinate 38,755,478, forward strand.
ACGTTTTAATGTGAGATCCAACAACGTTAACAACGGTGCACCTGCTTGGGGACAAAACAAGTCCTTAAAGCAAAACAAAGCCGATCATGACTCCAGGAGGTGCAGGCGAGTGGAGATGTGGAAACACCCATATAAGGTCCAGAGGAACTGGCCATAGGGGACGTGCCCAGAGTGGACGCGCCCATAGTGGGCGCACTCATGGGGGAAAACCATGAGGATCTTGGCAAAAAACCTTCTGTAATGATGTAGGTTTTCACGGCTCGACGCACGATGATTGCTTCGAAAAGCTGCTCTCTCGGGACAGCCGCGGCGATCGCTTCCTCTCTCCACCTCCCGACGTTTCGCCTCACAGGTTAGAGGTGGAGAGAGGAAGCGATCGACGCGGCTGTCCCGAGAGAGCAGCTTTTCGAAGCAGAAAACCTTCTTTCGAGACACAAACGCTGTCAACAACAGCAGCGCAGAGGAAGGAGGAGGCAAAACACGCAGAGGGGCCGCTCCGCCTCTCAACGAGACGATGGACGGGAGGGAGCGAGCGACTTGGATGACACTGTGAGTAGTGTGGAGAACGCACCGAGCCAGACCTCTACCGACCTGAGCCACGTGGTGCCCCCATGTTCTCTGAAGCAGAGCTATGGAATCTCCTGGACGAAACACGTGGCCAGGATTCTAGAGTAGAGCGTGCCCTGTCGTTGTGGCATGACGGGAAAACAATAATAAACCATCTCCTCCACAGTGATTAACAGCTCAAGGGCCAGAAAGGGAGATCTAGAGAGAAGCAAAGACCAAGAGTGAGATATGTTCTGGAACAAATGAAGAAATGGGAAAATGAAGGTAAGTGTAACACTAATAATGACACGGACTGCATCACTTAATATAAACGGGGGCAGAGGGGGTACTTAAAAGATATTTTGCCTTGTCCCCTGCAAGGGAGTTCACAGCTTTTGTGCCCTTCTTCAAGAGACGCATTTGACTTCCAATGAAGAATGCGACTGGCTGAGTGAGTGGAAGGGTGACTTGTTTTTCAGTCATCTCTCTGCGCATTCCTCCGGGGTGGCCACACTGCTCACACCAGATTTCACATCGACCGTCGTTGGTCACGTGGAGGTATTTCCAGGCAGAGCATTAAATGTAATAGTCCGAGTCAAAGACATCACCATCCATTTCATTAACGTCTACGCACTAACCAATGATGCAAAGACACTTTTTTTTCTGCACTCTGTGGACACACCTTGCGGGTCGCAGGGCGGCGCGGTGGCCCAGTGGTTAGCGCTGACGCCTCACAGCAAGAAGGTCCCGGGTTCGAATCCCTCGGCTCGGGTGCCTTTCTGTGTGGAGTTTGCATGCTCTCCCCGTGTCCGCGTGGGTTTTCGCCGGGTACTCCGGTTTCCTCCCACAGTCCAAAAGCATGCTCCTGGATAGGTTGATTGGCTCGCAGACTAAAATTGTCCCGCAATGCCCGGCGATGGACTGGCGTCCCATCGTCGGGTGTATTCCTGCCCTACGCCCTGTGTTTCCGGGATAGGCTCCGGATCACCGTGACCCTATATAGGATTAAGCGGTTTCAGATAATGAGATGAGATGAGAGGTTTAAGATAATGAGATGATGAGATGAGACCTTGCGGGTCTTGGAGATGATGAATGTGTTGTTTTAGATGGAGACGACAACTGCACTCTGGATTCTTTAGACCGCACTGGGAAGAAACAATGTCGCATAAACACATAACAGAGCCTTCAAAATGTACTTCTTAACAACGCCCTCGTGGATGTGTGGCAGATATACCATCCCTTACAACAAAGGTTTTACCGTCACACGAACACGTGGTGATGGGACACTGACATAATCAAGGATTGACAGGTTCTATATTTCAAAGAGTCTTGAAAACAGCGCAATTGCATCTGACATTAAGATTGCACTACTGGCAGACCATCGCATTATCCTACGTCACCTGAAAATACAAGAGGCTTAACAAGGTTCAGCATACTGGCATTTTAACAGCGCCCTTCTGGACGACAGCACCATCACCCATCTCATTAATGGTTTTTGGAAAGACTGGTAAAAGGAAAAGCACAGTTTTGAAAGCTTAGCACAATGGTGGGAGATTGACAAAGTCCATATCAGGAAAGTCTGCCAGCTACACACATGGGGAAACACAAAACGCATGAATAAAAAAAATCACTGGCATCAAAAGAAAAGTCTCTGTTTTAGAACAAGGGTGTAAAACCGAAACAACTCCCAGCCTAATAAAGGAACACACGCAGACCTTGGAACTACTCAAACATCTGCAGAAGGCAAATGAAGAGGATGCTTTCGTCCGCTCTCGAATCAAAGAAAATCTTGACAAAGACTCTGCTTCCTCGGCATTCTTCTCATTAAGGAAAAGGAATGCAAGGCACGAAAGCTTGGAGGGCCTGTTTAACGATAGAGGTAACTTCGTTTCAAAGAACGACGAGACAGCCGCTGTGAGAACCTCTTCTCTTCCGATCGTACATCTAGGTGCATGCATGCGGAGATGTGGATAAAATATGGACTTTGGATGAAGAGGAAAACAACATCCTTGAGTTCGACTCAGCAGTGAACGCCTTAGCACAAAACAAGTCCTCAGGGATTGACGGCCTTATCGGAGAATGCTATGGGTTCTTTTTTGTCCAGTATACAAATATAAGATTACAATAGGTTTTACCGTATCTGGCGATTATGCAGGTGTTAAGATCTAAAACACCAAAATAGACACATTACACAATGCGTCCAGTTTGCAAAAGCCACACATACTAGTGGCAAAATATGCAAACAGGTAGCTTTGATAACCCATGCATTGTCCTTCAAACTGACCGACCTTCATCAGGCAGTGGCTTCCTTTTGAGCCTAATTGCCGGTGTCAGCCGTTGCCAAAAGGCAGTCAGCTCAGGACAATGTAGTATCAATGCTTATAGCTTAGGTGGAGCTGTTAACGCTATGGGTACTTTTTTTGCCAGTATACATATATAAGATTACAATAGGTTTTACTGTATCTGGCGATTATGCAGGTGTTAAGATCTTTACACCTACATGCAGGTGTTAAGATCTTTACACCTGCATGCATGATCTTAACACCTGCATGCAGGTGTTAAGATCTTAACATCTGCATAATCGCCAGATACGGTAAAACCTATTGGTATCGTTTAGAAGAACGTTGGTCTCGCCTACGAGAAGACTGTAGAGCTGTTCTAGGTGAGGCCATACAGACAGGAGTTTTACCTCAGTCATGGAGGAGAGCCGTGCGAACACTGATACCAAAAAAAAAGGCGACACCAGACACCTGCGAAACTGGCGCCCCGTGTCAGTGCTGTGCACAGATTACAAAATCCTGGCTGAGGTCATCTCAACAAGGCTTAGAGGAGCCACGTCTCAAACCATTAACTGTGACCAGACTTACTCAATCCCAGGGAGAGCAATTCATGACGGGGTATTTCTCCCTGGATTCCTCATCTCACTTTCCACCCAACTAGACGCCCCTCTTGCACTGATCTCGTTTGATCAGGAGAAGACTTTCGACAGGCTGGACGAAAGACACCGACTCGGCACACCAGCAGCTTTCGGTTTTGGAACGAATTTCATACGGCTGTTTGAGCTGCTGTACAACAGGGCCCAATGTAGTTTGAAAGTGAACGCCTCACTCACGGCACCCGTATAGTTTCCGAGATGAATCAGGCAGGGCTTCCCAATGTGAGGGCAAGTCTACGCCCTTGTGGAGCCTTTCTTCTGCCTTCTCCGACGCCGACTCACCGGGCCGACTCACTGGTCTCCACCGGGGTGGAGTTAGCATGGAGTGCACCTGCCTTGAGCACTGGGGACACGGTAGCATCTGCCGGACCATCTCCACCACAGCTAATGGTGGCGCCAGTAAGAAAGAACCAACCCCTCGGGCCACACAGACCCGGAGTGTACGCATTTCAATCTGAGAGAATACGGTTCTGGGCGGCGCGGTGGCCCAGTGGGTAGCGCTGTCGCCTCACAGCAAGAAGATCCCGGGTTCGAATCTCGGCTCGGGTGCCTTTCTGTGTGGAGTTTGCATGCTCTCCCCGTGTCCACGTGGATTTTCGCCGGGGACTCCGGTTTCCTCCCATAGTCCAAAAACATGCCGCTACATAGGTTAATCGGCTTGCAGACTAAATTGCCTGCAGTGCCCGGTGATGGACTGGCGTCTCATCGTGGGTATATCCCTGCCTTGCGCCCTGTGTCTGCCGGGATAGGCTCCGGCTCATCGCGACCCTGTGCAAGACTAAGCGGTTTCCGACAATAAGATTGGATAGGAAAACGGTTCTGTAATGCAGAACGAAGGAAGCTGTACCTCTCCATGGGTCACTTCCATCACCAGAACATAATAACGATACATAAAAGCCATGCCTGGGAAGGGACACTGATCCACGGTGGTCACGCAGTTCCACAGTGGAGGCCCTTCTACTCCAAGCCGTCGCACAAACATCAAGGAGACTTCAGCTGGAGCATTGCTCACGGGACTGTGACGACCAACTCTCTCCTGGCACGTTTAACAAACACGAGGCCAGAATGTGTCTTCTGTGGAGCCCAAGAGATAGTAGCCCATCAGCATGTACAATGCAAATTCATGGATTCTTTGTTTAAGCTCCTGAAGAACATCCTACTGAAGTTCAAACTCCATTTCTCCCCCACAATTCTTATTTTTGGGTATAAAGGCAAAGAAAGCAAACAGCAAGAAGGGTTAGTTTATTTTATTATGAATAATGTCAAACTCGCTGTTTACAGGGCTAGAAAAGTAGCCCAAGAGGTGCAATGCTCACCAAGCCACTGTCGCATTTTCAAATCGCTACTCGCCGCCAGGATCTGGCTGGAGTTCCAACATTGCGCAGCTGACTGGAGGATTGGGATCTTTCTCCACTCACTGGGCTAGGGAGGAGGCGTTGTGCCGCGTGTATGATGAAGGGAACCTCCACATGAGGTTTTTCTCAATGCTGCCGTGGTGTAGGAATAAGCGCGGTTTCCATTAGTTCCTCACACTACTAGAATTGTTATTGTTATTATCCTTTGGGTTTATGCTTCATTCCTTGCTACGTTAAACGATGAATATTTAAGCATAAATATATTTTAAAAAGGATGAGCGTGACAGATATGGTGAGAGAGTGAGAGGGTGAGGGTGAGAGGGAGTGAATATCTGTTGTACTGCATTGGAAAAAAGAGAGAGAGAGAGGGGTGAGAGGGAGAGAGGTGAGCGTTAGAGTGGGGTGAGAGGCAGAAAGGGAAAGTGAGAGGGTTAGGCGTCGAGGGAGTAAGAGACGGAGAGATCAGAGAGAAAGCGCGAGAGATCAGAGGGAGAGGAGATGAAGAGAAGAGAGGAAGTCGTGGGAGAGTGAAATGCGGTCTTTGAAAAAAATGTAATTAAAAAATAAATCCTCAAACTGAGAGAAAAAAATGTCCACTTGAATGCATCCCATTCCCGAACCCACAGCACCCAGGTTCGCATCCCTATCCCTGAATGCCAGCAGTGGATCGGATAAAAAAAACTGCCTGAAAGTCTAGGCTCAATTTAAGGTCAACAACAACGACTCATCGCTCCCTCTTCACAGATCCCACATGAGTTCGATTCCAGCTCAATGCCACGAAATACCAGTGATGATTTATCTGAACCGGTCCTGGACCTCCGATAAGTCAACAGATCCTCGAACGAGTTTTCGGGAGATAAAGGCGATCGGGCATGGTGTTGGCCACCCACCTGCTCGTGTGCCGTGCAAGCCTGCGTTTGTGCTTGCTAACGGCACTTGCTGTTGAGGCTACACGTGGGATCTTGATATTTGTCCTTGGCGTCTGCATCGTTAACAATGCGGTCACGAGTTAGGCAAACGATTTTATCAAGATCTGAAAACGGCGTCCACGGAAGGGAACATAACATACGGTCCATTCGCTGCAAAAAAGCCAACACACGTGTGTGTACATACTCCACGTTCCTGCTCATTATTATCTCTGTCTGTCTGTGAGCACGCACGCTGTGTTTGATTTCGTTTGTAAGCGCGCACACACACACACACACGCGCGCGCGCACAAAGGGCAGGGCGTTGTGTAACACCTTCTGCAAGTCCCTTTGTTGTTATCTTTGTGCAACGGGCCTCTGCTCAATGGTGTTAGCGGGGTGAAGAGGTCATCTCGTGGCCCAAGGGTGTGGAACAGAGGGCATCTCGACCGCTTCCTTCTGTTAACACGCGCCTCCCGCCCCCCTCTTACCCATCTACCCCCATCCACACTCAAGCCCCGTGCCCCCCTCCCATGCCCACCTTCCCCGCCCGCTGCCAACACGACGCCTCTCTTTCTCTGGTGATCAGATTATCTCGCTGAGTATTTTACAAGTCGCCCATTATTTGATGTTTTGTTCGTGAGCGGGGCCGGGTGTCGCTCCGGGCAGGAAACGCGACTCACCGTGGGAGGAAGGTCACGAGTTCAAATCGCGGTCAGGGGTTGAATGGGATCATCGTTAGCATTACCCCCATCATCACCCACATCACCACCCCCATCAACCACTATTATCAGCATCATCATCATCATCACCACTACTATCACAATAATCACCATCATCATGTTGATAGCGGGTTATAGTTCCCGCCATGGGATTGTGGAATGCAAATCTGTATCTCATTTGTCCAACAAAGGTGGGGGGGCGGGGGGCGAGTTCCCCTCATTGTTGGTGTGACCTGGGAGACACTTGGATTGTCTTGGCCGTGTTCCTGCTGCTCATAGCCACAGCAGCCTGGGATGATCCTGATTCTACAACCAATACCCAAGGGTTAAAGTGAATCTCATACTGGTACGGCCCTATCGCGACCCACCTTCCCACCTGTACCGTAATGATTGCTTCAGCAATCCGCCTGTATCATTAACACTTGTGTTAACGACAGATCCGTGTTGCAGCATTGGCCTGACGACGGTCCCTGTTAACCCAATGGCCGGGTATTTTACACAGGAGATGCGTGGTGCGTGAGTACAGGAGCATCAGCAAAAACAGGGGACAACGAGACGTCCATGGATTGAATTTTTTTTCCCAATTCTGCCAGCATGGGCCCGAGGAGCTATTGGCTTTAATAGCAGCGTACCCGCCCCTAAACGTGTAACACGTTCTTCTTCCTGACGTTTTGTGCTGACATCGCTGCTTTAAGAGCAGAGCGGTGGCGCAGTGAGTAGCGCTGCTGCCTCACAGCAAAAAGATCCCGGGTTCGGTTCTCAGCTGGAGTGCCTTTCTGCGTGACGTTTGTTTATTGTCTCTCCCCGAGTCCACGTGGGGGTTTTCGCCGGGTACTCCGGTTTCCAACCACCTTCCAATGACACGCTGCTGCCGAGGTTGATTGACCCGCTGAGTAAATTTCCGCAAAAAGTGTCCTCTGTGGTGTGCTGGCATCAGATCCTGGATATAGCCCTGCTTTGCACCCTCTGTTTGCCAGGATTGGCTCCGGCCCACCGTGTCCCTGTACAAAATTAAGCGGGTACTGATAATGCCTGAAAGATACTGAACTATTGACTGCTTTGAACCGGATTTCTTCCTTGATAAAGGCGGACGAGTGCTTTCTAGGATTGATGGCGAGAGTGCAGAAGTGGGAATTTAAAGCTGAAATGGTGTTACAGTTTGAGAAGCGTAATCAGTTTGAGGAAATCAAAGCTTGGAAAAACAAATAAAAGCCTCGGTCTTGTGAAGATTAGATTTGCGATAACGAAGGATAGGAACCCCATACCAACAAAGACAAGGATCCCCCGTGTCGTCTTAACACACTGCAGGGTCAAGTGCCATTAACGAGCATCTGCAGGTCGACATGGCACATGAGGGGGTGTGTGACCAACACCACGCTCGGCCGCCTTTGTCTCCATAATGGCAATATTTTAACATTGCACTGGATACTCATTTGAGGCTGAGTCGACCTAGGGGAGGCCCAGGACCGGTCCAGAAAATCGTCACTGGTGTTGGCTGTGAGCAGGATGCGAACTCTGGTCGCCAGGTTTGCAGCCCCGCGCGCTAACCGCTGGGCCACCGCTCCCCACCATCACACACATACACACAAAAACACTTGCTCCATTATATACAGATGTCATGGGGAGGAATGTCGTTCGCCAAGGGAAGGCAGGAAAGCGAGTGGAGCGATCGATCTCTGATTCCATCTGTACGGGGAGGTGATGTTCGTCTACTCGCCTGACGTAGCTTCCAACGTGCGAGGCGAAACGTCGCGTAGGAGAGAAGGGGGGAACGCTCGACACGGCTGTTCGGAATAAGGAGCCCTGGAGAACAATTCTCATAACAATCATGTAAAATACTCAACATTATAGGTTGAAAACATGTTTTCAAATACGACCCAATGGGGCAGGCATCGTCTGAACAAAGAGCCACAAGAATCAGTGTTGTGCTAAAAAAAAACAAATTTTGTGATGCCACTGTTGCACCGATGCTATTTTTGTATATTATTAATTTATTTTGCTATATAATCTTGAGTGGCTACTGTTTACTTCATGATTATGGTTGGGGTTTCATATTTGTATAAATTGGTGCTGTGAGTTTATTTCATTATGCAATGTTACGTGCTACTGGTGACTTTCATTTCTACACATATTGTTGCTGTGAGTTTATTTGTCCGTTGGTTTATATGCGTTGTTACGTTGGACGGTTGTTGTGTCGCAAGAATTTCGCATACAGAGCTTGCAAGCTCGCTGGGTACTTTCTGCTGCAATAATCAACATCGATCTAATAATAATAATAATGAACATCGATCATTGTATATCACTCGGCGTGGCTTTCCTGAATAGTTGAGAGGCAATGCTGGGGGAGAGGGCGCAGGGAAGGGGAGGGGGTGATGATAGG
>JAZEWT010000003.1:38776377-38788715 GCA_036362905.1 Mordacia mordax
CCATTACCCTGTAGTGATAATGACGATGATTAGTGCAAAGGTTTGGTGAAATCTAGTGACGGATCCACAGCCATCGTTCTGCTCGAGCGATGCCATCGTTCTGCTCGAGCGATGCCATCGTTCTGCTCGAGCGATGCCATCGTTTGTTTCGGTGACGATTCATGACGACTCGATGGGTGATGAGAACGCGTCCAAAGAGGTGCTCTTTTGGGATAGCCGGGGGCGAGCATTTCATCCACTCCGTCCTTCGCGACGTTTCGTCACCGGGGCACCGTGAGAACGTTACACGCATTACGATGCCTCCCGACGTGGGAGGCGCAACGTCACGAAAGGGAGGAGGAGCGCTCGACACGGCTGTCCCGAAACAGCAGGTCTTGAGAGCAATCCCTATGCGTTGTCTCATTTTATTCTCACTGTAAACGTTGGCGATGTCCCCCCATCAACATTGGTGCAAATTGTGTACGAGATCGGGTTTTGTGATCCGCCCGTTAAGTCAATATGTAAATCTGGATTGAGATAGACACACGTAGATCGATACACACACGCAGACACAGCGGCAGTGGAACAAAGACGTAGACACTGAGACAGGGAGACACCGAGACAGGGAGACACCGAGGCAGGGAGACAGAAGAATGGAAGGTTGCTGAGGTGGAGACACTGAGACAAAGAGCGTTGCTGATACCCTGAGGCAGACAGAGATTGAGACAGAGTCTCAGAGACAGGATGCGAAGACAGACACGCGGACAGACGGGGACTCAGAGAGAGACACGCGTGCAGGCATGGAGACACGGACGCAGCAATCTCACGCCACCTCTTCTGCGAAAACAAAAGCTTCTCCCCGTCCTTTCCGTTCCGACGAACACCTTTCCACCTCACGGTGAAACGTCATAATCATCATCGTCACGATCATCATCTTCATCAGCGCGATCATCAAAATCATCAGCAGCAGTAGCTGTGGCCGAGTCGGGCTCAGCGGGCGACGGCGGCCCAGAACTCAGGCCCAACACCCGCTCTCGGTTCCCGTCGTCCCGCCGACCACCGACCCCGACCCGAGCCCCCAACCCGACCTCTACCAAGACCCCGACGACCCCCTCGGCCTCTCCGCTGTCTTCCCCGCGGGCGGCCGTGACGGCCGCGGCGGCCGCGGCGGCTGCAGCGGCCGCGACGGCCGCGATGCCCTTCCCGGCCGGGTCGCCACGTCCCTCCCTGTCGCGCTTCTTCTGCTTCATCCGCCGGTTCTGGAACCAGATTTTGATCTGCGTCTCGTTGAGCTGCAGCGCCGCCGCGATCTCCACGCGACGAGCGCGCGTCAGGTACTTGCTGAAGTGGAACTCCTTCTCCAGTTCCGTCAGCTGCTTCGTGCTGAAGTTGGTTCGTTGCTGATGCTGCTGCTGCTGCTGCTGATGGTGTTGGGGGCTGATGCTGCTGCTGCTGCAGCTGAAGGCTCCCTGTTGCTGGAAGCAGCTCAGCTCGGCACTCCTCGCTGACACACACACACGCGCGCGCGCAGGCAAAGATCACCCGGATAGGTTTAATAGGATGCACGGTCAAGTGCCGTTAGCGTCATGGCACACGCAAACGCGAGGGTGGCCATCACCACGTCTCCGTCTCCCCAGCGGCGATGTTTACACGCCGTGGCGAGGTACTCGTTTGAGGCTGAGTCCACCAAGGGGAGGAACAGCACCTGTTCGGAAAATCGTTGCCGGTGGCCGCGAGCGGGACTCGAGCTCGAGTCGCCACGTAGGTAGCGCAGAGCGCTAACCGCTCCGCCTCTGCTCCCCACCAAAGACAAAGATGCCCGGTATAGCCTTAACAGGCTCTAGGGTCCAGTGCTGTTTGCGAGCATCTGTGAAAGTCCATATGTTCTCGCTGACGCACGGGGGAAGGTGGGGGGGGGGTTTGGAACGATCTAGGTGTTCACGGCTCGATGTATGAGATTTATGAAAATTGCTATTAAAAGCCGCTCTTTCGGGAAGGAGAGCTAAGGAAAGAGCGGCTCTCAAGAGCAAATCTCATGAGAAAGTATATCATTGGAGAATGCTGCTGGAATCCTTGATGAGTCTAAATTGTATCTGAACACCATCAAGGCGTTTGGGTTTCGTTTCAGATTTGCTTCTCACGTTATCGTCATTGTTATCAATACCCACTTAATCTTGTACAGGGTCCGTGGAGGGGGAGCCAATCCCGGCAGACAGAGGGCGTAAGGCAGGGCTATACCCAAGAGGTGATGCCAACACATCGCAGGGCACTGGGGGCAATTTACTGAGCAGGCCAATTCACCTTGGCGGAGCGTGTCTTTGAACGATGGGAGGAAATTGGAGTACCCGGCGAAAACCCACGCGGACACGGAGAGAACATGCAAACTTCACACAGAAAGGCACCGGAGACAGGAACCGAAGTGTTTCCCACTTATTGACTACTTATCTGAAACTTTAAACTTTCATCTTTAAACTCTCAGTTTTGCACAATTACCATCAACCATCTTGGGTAATCTTTCGCCTTTATCAAGGAAGGATTCATTTTGCAATCCACGTTTAAACAGTAGTGTCAGTAGAAACGTCATCAACAAGAGACGTCCAGAGAACGAGTTACACGCGTGGAGCATTGACCTCCCGTAGAGCGGGAACTCTGCTAGTTTGGAGAATAGGATCTCGCATGGAATCGACATCGTTTTGATTTTATGTCGATTCTCTTCCACGACGGGGCAGCGCGGTGGCGCAGTGAGTAGCGCTGTCGCCTCACAGCAATCAGGTCCCGGGTTCGATTTTCTGCTCGGGTGTTTTTCGGTGTGGAGTTTGCGTGTTCTCCCTATGTTTGCGTGGGTTTCCGCCGGGTATTCCGGTTTTCCCCCACCGTCAAAGACCCACTGCTTCCTAGGTTAATTACCCTACTGAGTAAATTGCCCCAAAAAGTTTGCTCTGTGATGTACTGGCGTCACATCTGGGTATAGCTCCGCCATGCGCCCTCTGTCTGCCGGGATAGCTTCCGTCCCCTCACCGCCACCCTGTGCAAGATTAAGCGGGTATTGATAATGATGATGATTCCACGGGGCGGCACGGTGGCACAGTGGTTAGCGCTGTCGCCTCACAGCAAGAAATCCCGGGTTCGAATCTCGGCTCGGGTGCCTTTCTGTGTGGAGTTTGCATGCTCTCCCCGTGTCCGCGTGGGTTTTCGCCGGGTACTCCGGTTTCCTCCCGCAGTCCAAAAGCATGCTCCTGGATAGGTTGATTGGCTCGCAGACTAAAATTGTCCCGCAATGCCCGGCGATGGACCGGCGTCCCGTCGTCGGGTGTATTCCTGCCTTACGCCCTGTGTTTCCGGGATAGGCTCCGGCTCACCGTGACCCTATATAGGATGAAGCGGTTTCAGATAATGAGATGAGATGAGACTAAATTGCCCGCATTGCCTGGGATAGACTGGCGTCCTATCGTGGGTATATCCGTGCCATGCGCCCTGTGTCTGCCGGGATAGGCTCCGGCTCACCGCGACCCTGCACAGGACTAAGCGGTTTCTGACAATGAGATGATGAGATGAGATTCCACGACGCCTTTCCCAGCCATGCGTTTGGTCAGCGAACCTTATATTGGCATGACACCGCCCCCAACTGAACATTATCATAATATATCTCCGCACATTTCACGACCGAGTCACTGCGACCTCCGGCACTGAAACAAGACGGGGTGGGTGGCCAGCGCAGGGCCGATGGTGTTCACCGGCGCGTTGGAGGGATCCGCGACACGTGTAGCATTGGTCGCGAAACGTCGTGCCCTAGCGATCTTGGTCAGCCACGTTCCATCCGCTGCTGAATGGAGGCCCCTCCAATACCGCCACAATTCACCGTCACCCCACATGACGATGGGAGTACAGTAGCACCCTTTGAGTAAATACACTTCATTGCTCATATTAAACCTGGCGAGAGGGAGTGCTCGACACGGCTATCGCGAAAGGACAGCTTTGGAAAGTAGTTACCTTTCGGCACTTACTCCGCTAAATCATGACATGGAAACACAATTAGTGCTAATGTACTGCAGAAATGACGCTATATGTGTGTGTGCGTGTAATCGACGCTCACAACAACGAGCGGAGCGACGAGCGGCTAAAACTGAGCAAGATGGCACAGTAAGGAGCACAGGTGGTGCCTCTGCCAGTTACCTCAGTCATGCAACCTCTGACACCTGGGTCTGTCCCTATACCTCTTGTCGACGAGCTTTCGACACTTCACGTGGCTTCAAGGTACATATGGCCTGGCACAGGCGCCATGCTGACGTCACCACCACTTAGTGTGTGACATTATGACTATTTAACTATTAATAGTCATGATGATGATTATAAATGATTATTTTTCCTGACACCAAGAAGGTCTCGAATTCAATTTCCGGCTCGGGTTTCCATGTGGAGTTTGCGAGTTCTCTCTCACAAGTGCGCGTGGGGTTTCACATGGTACTCCGATTTCCTCCCACAGTCCAAAGACACGCTGCTGCCTCGATTAATTTGCCTCATGAATAAAGTATCGCCGGTGCCTTGCGGCGGACTGTGTCTGCCGCGATAGGCTCCAGCTGCCCGCGATCTTCTACAGGATCAAACGGGAAACTGATAATAAAGATACATATGATTACTTACAACTCAATCCACTGCTGGATGAAGGCGTTTTCCAGCAGTATCGGCCATGGGGATTGTTTGACCATACTTGAGGCTGCTTTAATCGCCACCGTTGCTCGGGATTGACGTCAGGTTTCCATCTTTGTTGCGTGGTGCGCTAACCGCTGCACCACCGCTCCCTCGTTAAGCTTCCACTCAGAGCCGAGAGCAGACAAAGACAAATGTCGTCCGTATAGCCTCAGCGTACACTCGGGTCAAGTGCTGTAAGCGAGCGCCAATAACGGATCGCACGCACACGAGGAAGTGGGTGGCCAGCATTGCGCTCGGCCGCCTTTGTCTCCCTTGTGGAAATATTTACAGAACTGCACTGGGCACTCATATAAGGCACGACCACCACCGAGACAACAACCCGTACAAGCATCGCTCCATCGCCTCTCTCTAGTCGCTGTGAAGGAGGGTAATTCACCGAAACGTCGAATATCTTTTCTTTGAAAGCTCGCAGTGTTACTGATGAATTTGTTGAATTTATACATATACATTTATATATATATATACAAGCGTAGCGTACCCGTGAGTGCGAGTTTTGTATGTGTACTCTACATGAGTGTCATTCCTGCGTGTATCTAAATAGTATTGGTTCCATGTATGCAGGGCAGAGTGGTGGCTCAGCCGTGAGCGCGCTGGGCTGCAAACTTGGCGACCCGAGTTCAAATCCCGCTCACGGCCAACAACACTGGTGACGATTTTCTGAACCGGTCCTGGATTTTCCCTAGGTCGACCCAGCCTCAAATGAGTACCTAGTGCTGTGTGTAAACATTGCAACTAGGGAGATAAAGGCGGCCGGGCGCGGTGATGGTCACTCACCCCGTCATGAATCGTGTCGACCTTCATAAGTGCTCCTTATTGCCACTTGACTCTGCAGTCTATTGCAGCTATAACGAGCGACCTTTGTCCATGTTTAGAGCGTATCCATATCAACTTCATTATTATTATTTAAATTAACTAACGATACGATAAATATCACGATATAAACACAAGGTTAAATGATAAAAAAGTCATATCCGCACTGCGGATATTCAATCTACCCCCATGTCCGCGGGGGTGTTCTGGTACTCCGGTTTCCTCCCACATTAAAAAAAGAACACGCGGCTGCTGTTGCTGCCTAGGTTAATTAACCAGTAGAATCAAAATGTTCCCTTTTGCTTTGTAATGGTCTAGCGTCCGACCATAGGTACAGCCCTGCCTAGCGCCTTATGTGGGTATTGATACTGATTAAGCCGGTGCGAAAATGTATTTGATTCAATAACATTCATTACAAAACTGTCGATACATCCAAACACATGATCCTCCTGTGAGCGAGTCAGTGAACCTCCCCTTGCTCAGCAAGTTCGCATTGTTGGGTGAATTATTATTGCTGTTGTGATGATTGTTTTCAGAAGCTGTCCTTCGGGAGAGCGCGTGTCGAACTCTCCTCCTCTCCCCTCTGGCAAACGTCGCGACGGACAGAAACGAAGGAACGCCCGACGCTGCTATCGCCGAAAGAGCAGCTCAATTCATCGCTCCGTCTCCTCCGGTCTGTCTCGCTCTCTGTATCTCTCCCTCGTTTCTGCGGCACGCGTGGCCCTTAATTACACCTACACCGGTGTAGACACCCCCCACAGATCCCCCCCGTCCCTACCAGCGAGCCCGCGTTACAAGCAAGTGGAATAAATTATTACTAAGCATCGAGCTCGCGTCACGCCACTGATATATCGCGCGCCTTAAATGCTGCCAGATCGTTAAACATAATCATAAATCGATGCGAGCGCGCATCCGCTAAAGCAGCCCGCACCCCGATCAGTGACAATAACGGGCGGGGAGGGGGATGCTGGGGGGTTGGGGGATTTGGGGAGGAGCGGCCGAGTTGTCGCCCCCTCCCCCCCGCCCTTATCGCAGTGTAAATAACATGAGTTCCAATCCCGCGGGATCATTAGCGCGTTCGGGATGGCGAGTCGGGAATTCCAGCGGCACTCGAGAGTGGCGGTGGAATGACGGATGGAACGACGGGACAGTTGAGAGACTCAGAGACGGATGGACAGGAGGACAGTTAGACAGACACACAGACAGACAGAATCACAGACATTTAGACAGACTCACAGACGGATGGGCAGACGGCGATTTGGAGAGATTCATACAGGGATGGACAGACTGATAGTTAGACTCACAGACTGATGGGCAGGCCGACAATTAGATTCATAAACAGTTTGACAGGTAGACAGTCAGACTGATAATGACGTAGAATTTTGCAGCTCAATATATGATCATTTCTCTCCATAGACGCACACGTACAGTATATACACAGAGCGAGAAGTTAGACACTACATACCCTAGATAGCTATCATGTATATGTGCGAATATACATATGTATGTATAATCATTAACACAATTAGACAGCAATTAGATGGTTAGTTAGGCGGACAATACTTAGAGAGAGATATACCGGACGATACAGGGTGGTCCATGTGTCTTTGAACCCCCTTTGAATTGAATCCTGATATTTACTTCCATTGCGCATCGTGCAGTCAGTCAGTACAAGTACTCGCTTAATCCTCTACAGGGTCGCTGGGGAGCCAGAGCTTAACACGGTAGACAGATGGCGCAAGGGGGGCTATACCCAGGCTGTGACGCCAGGATGTGACGCCAGGATGTGACGCCCCCCCCCCAAAAAATATATATTATTGTTGCTGATTTTCCGTTCTAATGTCGTTGTTGTTGACATGCCGTTCTCTCCGCAGCTCTGCGCAGCCCTTTGTGACCCTCGGGTGAAAATCGCTCTCTGAACGCGATTCATATTATTATTACATCGCAGTTGCACTTTTGTATTTGCTCAGCAGGCCAATTAACGTAAAGAGCAGCGTTTCATTGAACGGTGGGAAGAAACCGGAGTATCCGGCGAGACCCCACGCGGACACGGGGAGAGAGAACGCGCGAACTCCACACAGAAAGGCACCCGAGCCGGTAGCCGAATCCGGGGGCTCTTTTTGCTGCGAGGCAGCGGCGCTACTCACTGCGCAGCCACCGCGCCGCCGCTTTGCGCATCCTTTCCCGTTCAAAATAATAGCCCAGACTTATTTTCTCATTATTCCAGGCGGCTGATACGAGTTCACATGCTATTGATGAACGGCGTGTGGTGAGCAGCGTGCGCGCTCAAGACCGATGAGAAAGCGGAAAGAACAAAAAACTATGAGATAGGGGTCACGAGACATGTGGACCTAGGTCCCGAGTTCGAATCTATCGGCTCGGGTGCCTTTCTGTGTGGAGTTTGCATGCTCTCCCCGTGTCCGCGTGGGTTTTCGCCGGGTACTCCGGTTTCCTCCCACAGTCCAAAAGCATGCTCCTGGATAGGTTGATTGGCTCGCAGACTAAAATTGTCCCGCAATGCCCGGCGATGGCCTGGCGTCCCGTCGTCGGCTGTATTCCTGCCTTACGCCCTGTGTTTCCGGGATAGGCTCCGGCTCACCGTGACCCTATATAGGATTAAGCGGTTTCAGATAATGAGATGAGATGAGATACATGTGGACCACCCCGTAGAGTTGGTAACTGGCGGGCAGGGAGCCGGGCTGTGGCTAAAGCTCCGTTTTTTTTGCGGCGGAGCCGGAATAAGAGGAGGCTGCGTTAGGGGCACGAGGCGAAAGAATTCGTTTTGTAGTTTAAATATATATACATGTGAAAACTTCTGGACTAAAATAACTGTTACAACTATTTTTTTTCAAGACTCAAGAAACAATCAACCGGGCTCCAGATTGTGTCGGTGCTGTTAACGCTGCTGAGTGGTGCGCGATCTGTATACAATGGAGCAAGTGTTTGTGTGTGTGTCTTTGTATGTCCGCACTCGGGGTACCGGCTTTGAATCGTTTATAAGCGTACATTTGATCTGCACACCCCCATTGACTAGCCTTCTGAAACTATAGAGAGTCAGCGAAAATATTCCCCAAAAGGACACCGGGGAATAAATCCTGGTCAAAGCAGACATGTCAGCAGAAAACGCCATCAACAAAGTACCTCACAAGAACGTGTTACACGCTTGGAACAAGATCGCCCGTAGAGCGTGTTGATCTGTATAGTTCTGCGATCACAAGTAACAATGTTGCTCTCTCACCCCCTCTCCATAAGCCGAGTCCCTCTTCGCAAACTTGAGGACGATCATGACTTTTAGTTTGCAGTGAGATCCACTCAACACTGTGTGAGTCTATAGGCAATGTTGGTTTCTCTGTCTCTGACCCGTATGCGTTCTATGGACAGTGTTGGTCTCTTTTTGTCTCTGAACCGTCTGCGTTCTCAAAGACATTGGCTATCGCGGCCGATGTCTTTGAGAACCTGTACATGACTTCTACTCTAGAACGCATGTGTCTACGGGTAATGTTGATCGATCCCTCGCTCTGTCCCAATCTCGAGGAGCTGTGTTCTCTCTCATACACGTGGGATGATCAGGACCTTACTCCTGTCATGTCTCGCTCTCCGTGATGTTTCCTCGAGAACTCGACGTGGGATTATACTCCCAGTCGCATCCGATCGTTCAAATCGCTCGCGCAGTATTCTCATTTACTATAGTTCCACATGTCATCATCGTTAGCAATACCCGGCCTGGGGGCATGATCCTATCCCGGCAGACAGAGGGCACAAGGCGGGCTATACCCAGAATCTGACGCCAGTACATAACAGGGAACACTTTTGTGGGGCAATTTACTCAGTAGCCCTGTTAACCTAGGCAGCAGCGTGTATTTGGAACGTGGGAGGAAAACGGAGTACCCGGCAAAAAACCACGCGGACACGGGGAGAGAGATCCCGCAAACGCCACACAGAAAGGCACCCGAGCCTGGAACCGAACCTGTGTGGTCTTGCTGTGAGGTGACAGCGCTACCCACTGCGCCACCACCGCGCCTCGGCGCGCCTACACTTGTAACGTTCCCAGTTAGATCATGACTACCGTTTGTGACTAAGGCTTTCGCGAAGGAGGGAGAGGAGAATCGCCCGACACGGCTTTCGCGATACCCCGCAGCTCGTGCGAGCAATTGCCAGTCGCTGTTCGATTTCGAAACGTCTCCGTTTCGCGTTGTCGTGGTCCTAGGTAGAGAGACGGAGCGATTTGTCTGAGACCGGGTGCCCGGGATTTCACGCAGCTGGGGGGTTGACGTGACGACGTAGACACGAAACGCTGACAATGCAACAGCTAAAATAAGACAGCAACAACGCAAAAATAACACAATAACGACACAATAACAACACAATTATAACGAAATGATAATAACAATAAACCTAGCCAACGTCATCACCTAAGTGATCTTGTATATTACAAAAGCAAAATGCTTACACTTAGGCTACACTCATCTGCCAATCATGCAAATTAGCCCTTGTAAATGTCTCGTTAACGATAATTAATGTAATAATAATCCACGTAGCAAAGCTTAATAGGTGCTCGCTTACACACGGGTATTACATCCTTTCTATTACTCACACATATAGAGGCAAAGACCCCCTGTATAGCCTTAACAGACTGTTGGGGCAAGCGTTGTTAGCGAGTAGCGTCCATGACCATAGGGGGTGGGTGGCCAGCACTGCCTTTGTCTCTCCAGTGCTGATGTTTACACACTGCACAGTATACTTATTTAAGGCTCAGTCGACCTAGGGGGAGGCTCAGAGACCGGTTCGTGTAATCGTCACTGATGTTTGTGGAGCAGCGCGCTAACCGCTGCGCCACCGCTCCCCCGACAGACACACTCAACAACAGCATTCACAAAACACACGGAGAGCGCAACGTACTGTAGGGTCACGTGTTGATAGTGAACAGCATCTACACACACACCGACACACAAACACATGCACAAACACAATACAAACACGCATAAAACACACGAAAAACGCACACAAAACATACGCAACGCACAAAACACTCACAAACATACACAAAACACACAGAAATGCAAAGGGCACACACAGTACGTGCACGATACAAACATACACGCAAGCATAGACACAAAATGGACAAAAACACACGCACATAGACGTAATTATACTCAAAATACACGCACACACACACACACAGACACCAAAACACACGCGCAGTAACATTGTCGCCTCGCCCGCAGATCGAGTCTCGCGCGGAGGGAGAGGTGAGTCGCCGGGGAGTGAGTGAGTGAGTGAGTCGCCGGGGAGTGAGTGAGTGAGTGAGTGAGTCGCCGGGGAGTGAGTGAGTGAGTCAACGGGGAGTGAGTGAGTGAGTGAGTGAGTCGCCGGGGAGTGAGTGAGTGAGTCAACGGGGAGTGAGTGAGTCGTCGGTGAGTGAGTGAGTGACTCAACGGGGAGTGAGTGAGTGAGTCGGCAGAGCGAGCCGGTCGGCAACTTCATCTCCAACCATAAGAGTTGCTCTCCAGAGCCGCTCTTTCGGAACAGCCGTGTCGAGCGCTCCCTCCTCTCGATCCCTGCCCCCTCTTTCTCCTTCGCGACGTTTCGCCCCCCCACGTTGGAGGCGTCTTCAGTCGTTCTGAATGGGGGTGAACGTGTTGTGCCACGTGTGCCCTACGTGCGTCGTGCGCTGGGCTGCGTTGCTCCCCGCTTCGACGCAGTTCGACTGCCTCCCCTAACGGCACAGATGTGATTGTTGACTCACCTCCTTGACATCGGTACATCATCATCATCATCATCGCTCTCTTTCGCGACGTGTCCCACGTTGGAGGCATCGCCAGGCGCCTCACCAGGCCTCCAACGTGGCAGGCGAAACGTCGCGAAGTAGAGACGGAGGAGCGCTCGACGCGGCTATCCCGAAAGAGCGGCTTCGGAGAGCAATCACCGCTCCTGATGAAGATTCATCGCGGCTCCACGTACGAGAATCGGTCTCAAGCGTTACTCTTTCCGGATCGCCGCGTCGAGCGTTCCTCCTCTCTCCTTCACGACGCTCCCGCAGAGTCCCACATTGGAGGCAGCCTTCTGTCCGGTTTATTTGAAAGAGGCTGCATCACTCATCCGCAGCACGCGCTCGCGTATTTATATATTTTGTTTAAGTCTCATCTCATTGTTAGAAACCGCTTAGTCCTGTACAGGGTGGCGGTGAGCCGGAGCCTATCCCGGCAGACACAGGGCGCAAGGCAGGGATATACCCACGATGGGACGTCAGTCCATCACCGGGCACTACGGGCAATTTAGTCTGCAAGCCAATTAACCTATTCAGTAACATGTTTTTTGGACTGTGGGAGAAAACCGGAGTGCCCGGCGAAAACCCACGCAGACACGGGGAGAGAACATGCAAACTCCACACAGAAAGGCACCCGAGCCGAGATTCGAACCCGGGACCTTCTTGCTGTGAGGCGACAGCGCTACCCACTGGGCCACCGTGCCGCCATATTTGAAGAGTGATTTTAAAATAGCCCCACATTTCATAATGCTGCTGCCTCCACGCTCGCCGCGGCTGTCCCAACAAAGAAGAGCTCTCCATAGCAATCTCCAGAGCTCCCACATCTAGAGCTAGCAGCTCCTCACTGGGTGCTTTCCTCTGTAGTAATAATAATAATAAGCGGCCCTGTTGCGCAGTGAGTAGCGCTGTTGCCTCACGGCAAGAAAACCCGGCTCGATCCCCGCCTCGTGAACATATTTTGAGTTTGCGAGTTCTCTACCCGTATTCGCGTGGGTTTTCGTCGGGTACTCCGGTTTACTCCCACCGTCCAAAGACATGCTGGTGCCTCGATTTATGGCTTGCTAAATTACCA
>JAZEWT010000003.1:38850713-38862239 GCA_036362905.1 Mordacia mordax
GATGATATTTGGCGCCATCGAGGGTGTGTGGGATGGGGCGGTGCTCCAGATGCTTCCTCCGTGGTAGTTCCGTCGATATCGGCCCCCCCTGCAACTCCCGCGGCCAGCGTGCGCCCGTGGACCGCGTTCGAGTGGCGGCGGTACCGCGGACGCGCCGCAAACTTTTGCCGGGGCGTCAACGATGACGGATCGCGCGAGCGGGGGCACGATTCCAATCGCCTTTAATTGTCGCCAGACACGTGGAAGCGCCTGTGGTTTGTGGCATCGTGGCCCCGCGCAATAAATCACGCGCAGTGCGCGCCAACGTACGTCGAGCGCGACTGCCCTCCCTTCTCTCCAGCTCTCCTCGCTCACTCTCACCTCTCGCTCTCTCTAACCTCCATCGGTCGCTCAAGACCAGGGGCTGGACTTTGTGCGCTGGCCACGACCAAACCACCACCACCCTACCGCTCGTTTGGCTTCCCCTTTGTAGACGAACGCTTTAATAAAGGGCCGGGGCACAAAGTGACATTTCGTTTTGCTCTAAGTATAAATGCATCAGTTACCTCTGGTCCATCCTTTTACATTCGCCCGAGCTCCCCATCAGGGCTTCTGTGGTTAAGCCGCATGCATAAGTTATAACCTGAGCGCGGCGTCAGTCGCACGGATGGTCTTTGTGGGCGCGCCTCTGCCTTCGACAACAATGCGCTACCGCTGTGCTCCCTGCTCCGTGCTGTTGTACTGCACTGCGCCGGCTCCCGCGTGCCGTTCTTGTGGATGAAAGGATCCGCGAAACGTGGCAACTTCTGTGTTGATGTAGGTTTTTCTTCCACGGCTCAATGTGTGATGAGAATCGCTCTCGAGCGGCTTTTTCGGGGTGGCCGTGTCGAGCGTTTCTCCTCCTTCGCGACGTCTACGCCTCCCGCGTAGTAGGCATCTTCGGCGTAACGAATGGTTCGGCTGAATGAAGTCTTGTTGTTTTTCAGAGCACACGCACTCGTGTGTGCGTGAGATGTCTGCGCTGCTGCCAAGCCCCGAGATGACTCCCTTGCTCTGTCAATGAGCGTCAATCAGTGATGTTCATTCCCGCAGATTCCATTTGCCTTAGGGGCGGCGCGGTGGCGCAGTGAGTAGCCACGTGGGTTTTCGCCGGCCACTCGGTTTCATCCCACCGTCCAAAGACACGCTGCTGCCTTGGTTAATTGATCTTCTGAGTAAATTGCCCCCACAAAGGGTGTCCTGCGATGTACTGGCGTCAGATCCTGGGTATAGCCCCGCCTTACGCCTTGTATCTGCTGGGATAGGCTCCGCCCCCTCCCGCGACCCTGTAGAGGCTTGAGCGGCTACTGTTACTGAGCCGAACATTTTGTCTCAAAGGGATTCTTTGAACGTGCATCTCGCGTGTTCCACCTCGGACGATTTCGGTCTCATGGGCCCTATCTCGCTGATGAGCCTCGCCAAAGTCGCAACCCGTTTCATTGTTTGGGATGAACTGCTGGCTAAAGCGGATCCTGTCGGCCATCCACGCACGTGGAATCATTTGGCCCTAAGTATTTGGTGAGATTCACAGCCGCGTTTTTTTGCATTTTTACATCGCTGTGTTTGTATGTTCCCTTGTTGTGTGTGTGTTTGGTGTGTTTCCTTGTGCGTGTGGGATCGAGTTGTGCGTTTGTGTCAAAATCTCATGTGACCCAACGCAATGTCATCTTTTTCTGCTGACGTTTCGGGTAATGGTCCGAAACGTCAACCTCCAATGCACACGAGACAAAGATCCCCCGTGTATCGTCTCAACAGACTGTGGGTTAAACGCTGTTAGCGGTGAGCACCTATTAAGTCCGCCTTTGTCTGCCTCGCGTCAAAGTTTACACAAGGCACCGGGAGCACACATCGATTGATTTACGCATCTTTAACGCAGTCGAGAAGCCACTGCCTGAAGGAGGAGATATAACAATTCGTGACGGCTCAGGTAATGACAATGACCCTTTCGTCTGTGCTATGCAGCAGGGTCTATCACCCGAAACGTCGCCTATTATAGTCATTCCTCTCCTCTCCCCCACGTTCGTGACAGTTATTGACGCACGTGTTGTTGTTGCTGTTGTTTGTGACTGCGCGCCAACGCAACATCACAGTGACCAAGCTGTCTCCATGTGTGTTTTTCAGCTCCCACTCCACAGCGAGATGCGAGCGAGAGAGGGGAGAGAGAAAGGATAGGGGGAGAGAGAAAGGAGAGAGGCGGGTGGGGAGAAGAGACAAAACGTAATAATAGTAATTATAATTGCTATTATATGAATAATAATAACGCCGCCACGGCATCGCCGGATTAAATTGACAGCTGCAATTAACCAAACTGATCGCCGGAATCTGCGCGTGACCGCGGTGGAAGTTAATTAAACTCAAGGTAGATAAAGGTCACGCTTGCCGGCGCCCATTTCTCACGGAAAGGCGGCGATGACACTGGCTTCCTAGGGAGGAGAGATTGAAAGAGTGACGCCGCGTGCGTGTGTCTCTCTCTCTCTCTCCTTCTCCACAGTGATAAACCCTGCCGGAGGAGAGAGAGGAGAGAGGGGCCGAGGGGGAGACGGGGAGACGACAGCGGTAGCGAGCGTTCAGAGCTGATAGGCGCCACGTGCGGCACGCGCGCCCGTCTATGGCTGCGCGCGTTTGGCACGGGTCGCTCGTTACCCGGCCGATATCGCTGTGCGGCGCAGGTGGCACGGGTTGTTATTCCCGAGGGTTCTAGTTCGCGATTGGGGCGGCGCAGAGGTTGCGCAGTGAGTAGCGCTGTCGCCTCACAGCGACAAGGACCCGAGTTCGGCTCCACGGCTCGGGTGCTGTTTTCTCCGTGGTGTTTGCGTGTTCTCTCTCTCTCTCCTCGTGCCCGCGTGGGGTTTCGTCGGGTATTCCGGTTTTCTCCCGTCTTCAAAAGATACGCTGCTGCGTAAGTCAATTTGTCTGCTGAGTAAATTGCCTCCATCCAAAACATTACCTTGCGATGTATCGGCGCCCCATCCAGGGTATAGCCCCGCCTTGCACCCTGTGTCCACCCTGTAGAGGAACTTTACAGTTCCAGATACAATGACCAGGCAAAGGCCCACAACCTGGTCACGACTCCCACCTTCGCGTCCCTCCTCGCCCTTGCCAGGTACACATAGTATTTACAGTAGGCTATAGCGGTATAGGCCAATGTCAAAAAACAAGATAGCCAAATAACTATTCAATTGTTTAAAATGTATTTCCTGCCCGAGGACTGACCCACATGCCATGTGTGCGGAGCTACAGAGACTGATGAGTGCGTTGAGACTTAATATAAATGTAATATAGGCGTGTGCTCCGTGTTAACAACAACACTTTGAAGAGTTTAAACATCCTTAAAATATTTCGACGCATCTGTCACGAGCGCTGCGTGGTCTTGCGAGCGAGCGGCTGTAATGGGCGACCTTCCCGGTGATTCTGATGATTGTTATGGTGATTGATATAACGCGCTTCATACCGCTTTGCGTTTTAAGATCACGCGGTGTTATTGACATGGAACGTGCTTAGTGGCTTTGTTAATTATGCGTGCGCGTCACTGCAAATGCAGTAGCAGCAGTAGCAGCCGATTCATTTGATTTATTGTCGACGTGTGTATATATGAGCCCAAACATCCCCCTACGCTATTCAAGATAGTATATTGCCCATCGGTATTACCATATATATGGTCTACCGTATTCTCTCGATTATGGCCCCCCTCCACTTGTTTTAAAGGGAAAGTTAGGAGCGAATCTTACATTAGGTTGTGTGTGTGTGGCCAGATTTCTGGGGCGCGATAGTGGAACGGTTAGCGCGCTGCGCTGCGAACCTGGCGGTCCGAGTTCGATTCTCCACTCGCCAACGACACCACTGGCGATTATCTGAACCGGTCCTAGGCCTTGTTGAGATCGAATCAGCCTCAAATGAGGACGGAACCTGATACGATGTGGAGTGACGACTGTGGCTCGGTGTGGTGCTGGTCACGGACCCCGTCGAATGCACGTACAGTCCTTCATAGGTTCTACTCGCTAACAGAACTTGACCCCAACAGTCTTCCAAGGCTACACGGGGGGTCTTTGTCTTGTCTTATCGCCGCGAGTCCGTTTGTGAGTTCATCGCCAGCGATGCGAGCGCCATCTCAGCGGTGCCATTTGTAGCCATATTAAGTCGAAGTTTGTTGGCTTTAGAATGCGTCTTACTCTCCGGGAGGGTCTCATACTCCAGAACATACGGTAATTTCTACGAATATTGAGGACACGCTATTATCACAAGAATACGCATGAACTATAGATGCAAAACACGTGCACTACAGATGTAAAACACGCATGTGCACTAAATATGTTAAACACATTCTTGCACTTCAACCGGTTATTAGCCTGATGACGCCTGCAACATGGGAGGCTAATATTTGCTAACTGGAGAGGAGGAATGCTCGACACGGCTATCCCGAAAGAGCAGCTCTTCAGAGCCACGCTGAGGACGCATCGAGTCGTGACAAACGAAGATTGATTCATCGATTGACAGCAGGTCTGACGTTTACCGACGCGAGACACGCGTTTGATTGCGACGCGCATCTTAAACTCGTTCCACAAACAACGAAACCTGTCGACTGAGACAACTGAGGTGTCGACACAGAGCGTTAACCAATTAATAAATGAACTCATTCATTAATCAGTTAACCAATTAAAGAATGAATTGCGACGTGAGTCCCATTACGTCACTGGCGATTGCTTAATATTGACATCGATTAGGAATTATATCGCAGAATTTGGAAAGGTATTCATCCAGCTGCGGATTGAACATTGTTGCTTTGATCATGATAGTCATTATTGTCATAACGACAATCTACATTATAAGTACCCGCTTCCCGCGGGACGTAAGGAAGAGAAATTCCATGGATGGGACGATAGTCCATCGCAGGGCATTGGGAGTTAGATATTCATCCGGACGGCGGCGCGGTGGCCCAGTGGTTAGCGCTGTCGCCTCACAGCAAGAAGGTCCCGGGTTCGAATCTCTCGGCTCGGGTGCCTTTCTGTGTGGAGTTTGCATGCTCTCCCCGTGTCCGCGTGGGTTTTCGCCGGGCACTCCGGTTTCCTCCCACAGTCCAAAAAGCATGCTGCTACATAGGTTGATTGGCTCGCAGGCTAAATTGCCCCGCAGTGCCCGGCGATGGACTGGCGTCCCATCGTCGGTATATCCTTGCCTTGCGCCCTGTGTCTGTCGGGATAGGCTCTGGCTTCACCGTGACCCTGTATAGGACTAAGCGGTTTCAGACAATGAGATGAGATATTCATCCGGCCAATTCACCTTATTTATGATTATGGTTGAGTTTCAGTGTTTACACAAGATGGTGTTGTGAGTTTAATTGTTCAGTCTAAAGTGTTACTTGTTTATTTTTACGATGAACGTTAGAGTTTCATTCACGCACTTATTGTTGTTGGTGTCCGTTTGTTGCACGCGTTGTTACGCGGGTCAGTTCGGACGTTTGCTGTATCGAGTCTGCAAGCTCACTCGGTACTCCCTGCTCTCATAATAAACATCTATTAAAAAAAAACTGGGCGGCGCGGTGGCCCAGTGGTTAGCGCTGATGTCTCACAGCAAGAAGGTCCCGGGTTCGAGTCTCTCGGCTCCGGTGCCTTTCTGTGTGGAGTTTGCATGCTCTCCCCGTGTCCGCGTGGGTTTTCGCCGGGTACTCCGGTTTCCTCCCACAGTCCAAAAGCATGCTCCTGGATAGGTTGATTGGCTCGCAGACTAAAATTGTCCCGCAATGCCCGGCGATGGACCGGCGTCCCGTCGTCGGGTGTATTCCTGCCTTACGCCCTATGTTTCCGGGATAGGCTCCGGCTTCACCGTGACCCTATATAGGATTAAGCGGTTTCAGATAATGAGATGAGATGAGAAAAAAAACTAATCAAGACAGCACGTGTTTGGACTGTGGGAGGAAACCGGAGTACGCGGCGAAAACCCACGTGAACTCGCAAGAAAGAGCGTGCGAGCCGCACACAGAAACCCGCCCCAGTTATCGAACTTGGGATTGTCTTGCTGTGAGGCCGAAGCGCAACTCAATAAACCACTGTGCCGCCCCCGTGTCTGGCTCCTGCGTGTCGGTGTAGGGAGCGACTTGAAACTAAGCAGGTTGCTGTTTGTTGCTGTGGAATCCACAGTTCCTATTGGGTTACACCACTGAGCAATGCCGCGCGTGCAATGTTCTACTTGTAAGGTTTTCTGTTGTCGCGTTAATACTAACAGAATTATAATGCCCCCCTGATGACGCGCGCACGTGATCCATAACCGAGCATCCGCACGGAGGTACGGGCAGAGACACAAAACGCGTGCTCACAAATAATACACAAAGGTCCCCCGATTTAACCGTCTGGATAAGTGCTCTCAGCGAGTGGAAACTTATGAAAGGCCGACACGGCACTGCGATGGCGTGGCTCACACCACGCCCAGCCGCCTTTGTTTCCGTAGTTCCGATGTTTGCACCCAGCACCAGGTATCTGGTCTGAGACTGAGCCGACCTAGGGGAGTCCCAGGACCGGTTCGGAAAATCGTCACTGGTGTTGGCCGCGAGCGAGCAGGAATCAACCGCGGGCAGCCAGGTTTGTAGCCCAACGCGCTGTACTTCTGAGCTACCGCTCGCCACGACCACTCATTCGAACACGCACGCACACTCACGCACTTCCATCTACACACACGTGCACTCCTACCATCATCGTCTGACAGCCGTTCTCTCCGGCGATGGGTGGAGGGTGCGCGGGGTCTTTGGAATCCATGGAGGGGGGCACCGACCGCTTGTCCGAGAGCAGATCCCGCATCACTCGTCACCTGGGAGAACGTCATAGACACGGATGGACGTGTATTATTACAGCAGAAAGAACCCACTGAGCTTGCCAGCTCTGGAAGCGGGATTCCTGCGACACGAAAACGGGGCACGCACAGCCTCCACTCACAGGTACCGAGCGCTTTGTCCTCACAGCAAAATGCACGCCACGCCACCTTTATCTCCCCGTTGACTGTGGCGATGATGAGATTTGCTCCACTCAAAAATCTGATGATGCCTCCAACGTGCGAGACGCAACGTCGCTAAGGACAGAAGTGGAATGCTCTGTATGACTATCTCCAAAAGAGCAGCTCTAGAGAGTAATTATCATCATACATAGAGTCGTGACAATCCCACATCAATAGGATGATGATCGCACCCCTCCCCCCACCCTCCGCATGGATTGTAACGCGATCATGGTGGAGGTGGTTCCGATAAACCCTGAGCTATGTCGCTCAGAGTCCAGCGCTCCTGATAGGGTCTCCTTTGGTGAACAGGTCTGGGGGTCCTGTTAGGGTCTCCCTTGGTGAACAGGTCTGGGTTCTAGCACTAAAGCTAGGGTCTCACTTGGTGAACAGGTCTGGACTTCATCACTCCTGCTGGAGCCTTCATTTGTCAACAGGTCTGGTGGGAGCTTCCAGCCAAAACGATTCGAAGATCTTCCGACGTAAAGAGTTTGGTTTCGGGAAGGGCATCAAGCCGTAACATTCTGCTCCAATGACCCTATCGCTGGGGAGAAACCGGCCAACCCGGGTCAGCCTGAATTAGCGGCCGTTAAAACCGGCAGCAATAACAACAACACGATGCTCATACCGCGCAGATGTTGTGAATCTCCTTTACCGCGGGCGTCGAGAACGATTCGTAGTCTGGCTCGCAGGGAGAACGCGAGGCAGCAAATGTGCGGATTAATTTCCATCCAGTTGCATCTGTACGGGGATCGAGCATTTTACACTCGCACGCGTCGGTTTCATCCAGCTGCTCTAGTTAATTCACACGTAATTTAACCGCTCGTTAATCGGCCGAAAAGATCTTGATCGATGCATATCAACCTCGGTGTGTCTCAGATTGTTTAGCTTTGTACGATGAACTCTACTTGTCCTTTTTCAAAGCTGATTTAACCCGGAGCGTCACACTGAAACAATTGATTCTGATTCAGCCGGGTTTTGCTCCATTATGGTTTATGTTTTAACATATTTTCTGCCAATTCGTGATGAGTGTTTATTATTATTATAATACGCATAGCAGGAAATTGGAGTACCCAGAGAAATTCCACGCCTTGCGCTAGGGAGCAGCTACGCTCTATCTCCATACAGATGTAAACAGATGGCGATCAGTCCACTTGCTGTACTGTCTCCTCCCGGCGATCCAGGGTACGGCTCCTTCACGACGCCTACGGGAAGAAAGGAGTCTCACCCCATCTGTGCGGTGATCCACCAACCCTCGCTGCTGCCTCCACAGTAGCACTGGGCTACTGGCAGCTATGTGCAGCGCATAATATTTGCACTTCTAGAGCGCCTTTCACCCGAGGGTCACAAAGCGCTGCACAGAGCTGCGTAGAGAAATGCATGTTAACAACAACAATAACATCAGAGTAGATCAACTAGTCACAAACGCCTTAAAACTGCTATGCTGATATAATCTGCGCTAATGTGGGATTCGAGCCCGGTGACCCTCAGTGCAGACATACACACATATACACAAACAAACACGTGCGCCGTTATATATAACATATCTGCCGAGAATCAACACGGAGACGCAGAGAGAGAGTGAGTGAGTGAGACCGCCCGTAACGGGTTCTGGGAAAAGCGATTGAGAGAGATAAGAGCGAAATGAACGGGAGATTTAACGATCAAGGAGTCGCCTCGCCCCAGAAAAACCTCGACTCCGGCGCTCGTGATGAACGCGGCGGAGTCGCCTTCGCTAAATATTTACAAACCGCACGCGCAAACACCCGCGGCCGTTTACGATTTACAAACTACGGTGGTGGAAACAGATCCACGTCGGTTTCCTGATAAACGGAGCGTTGAGGCGGGGCCGCTCATCTCCTGTTTATCGCTCCAGTACGGTGGCGGTTATTCAATATTCCTCTGGCTGGGCCAAGTGTATACCTATGGTAGTGCGAGCGTACCGCTGACCTCTTTGAATTCGGGACATGTCTCTATGGTATGAATACGTGAATGATTCGTATTTTAATGAGAGTACAAAAATGTTGATGTGGGTTTTTACGGCTCGATGTATGCTGCTATTTTGGGATAACCGTGTCGAGCGTTCCCCCCCTCCCTCTCTCATTCGCGACGATTCATCTCCCGCGTGGAAGGTATCGTCACGATTTTTGATGACTGAGAGCCAACACAGAACGCTCGACGCGATAGTCCCGAAAGAGCAGCTCTTAATGGCAATTTTTTAAAAAATTAACACAGCGAACAATAGGAGAGGGACAGACTCATAATTATATTTTTTTCTGGGTAAAATATTGTGGTATATGATGACGTACCTTTACATGAACTTTATAGCACAGCAGCGCCCAACAAAGTCATACAGATCATGACGTAATAAGGCCGCTTTAATCTTTTAATTCTTTAAGCAAACCGGAAGTCACGCACAACACGTTGGGAGTGATAGAGCGCCGCGTTGCATACAGGGAAATTCAAAGAACGGTGCCCCAGCGAAACCGTGGACTACTTTTCACACAAAAAAAACCACACAGAACATACTCTCAACGCACTGCAGATGCACAACACTACGTGTTTCAGCTAAAACCATTCAAATACGTCCGATGACGCCTCCAATGTGGGAGGCGGAACGTCGCGACGGATAGAAACGGAACACTCTGCACGGCTATCTCGAAAGAGCGGCTTTTTAAGAGCAATTCTGACACCTCTTTATGCAAACTAAAAATGCGTCCACTGGCTCTATCCGGAGTGTTTAGATGTAGGCGCACGTAGCGTCTGTATCAATCACGCGGGGCCACTACACAGACACTAGAGAGCGAAAGAACGGCGAGAGAAACGTGTTTGTTTAAACCTCATCTCATCTCATTGTCTGAAACCGCTTAGTCCTATACAGGGTCACGGTGAAGCCGGAGCCTATCCCGACAGACACAGGGCGCAAGGCAAGGATATACCGACGATGGAACGCCAGTCCATCGACGGGCACTGCGGGGCAATTTAGTCTGCGAGCCAATTAACCTATGCAGCAGCATGCTTTTGGACTGTCGGGGGAAAACAGAGTTCCCGGCGAAAACCCACGCGGACACGGGGAGAGCATGCAAACTCCACACAGAAAGGCACCCGAGCCGAGAGACTCGAACCCGGGACCTTCTTGCTGTGAGGCGACAGCGCTAACCACTGGACCACCGTGCCGCCCCCTGCTTGTTTAAACCGGAGGATGTTAAACATTTCACGGACAGACACATGAAGAGCAACGTCAATGTTCACGGATAAAAATCTAAAGATCCCCAATATCGCCTGAACAGACTAGGGTCAAATGCTGTTGGCGAACTCCTATGAAGTCCGGTACGATACGCGAGGGGGTGGGTGGCTAGCACTACGCCCGGTCGCCTTTGTCTCCCTCGTGGCGTAATTTGAACACTGCACCAGGTAACTGATCTGAGGCTGATAGGACTTCGAGGAGGCCCAGAACCAGTTCAGTTAGCGGCCGTGAACGGGAATCGACCGCCCCACATTATGGAGAGCAACGTTTGTGATAACATTGAGACAAGACTTTATGTGAACTGTGAGCCAGGCGGACAAAACGACACGGGACGACTGCCTACATGGATTAATAATTTACCTGGCGCGGATTTGACTTCATTGCGCTTTATATCCTTTTACATAACTTCCATAAACTCATATTAGTGACATTTTAACATACTATCGAATAAATCCACAGAAACGACTGTCTACTTGGATTAAGAGGCAGGGTTAGCTTTCTTGGACGCGCAATGTTAAACAGGAGACAATGTGACTGTGATATTTGACTGGGGGACCTTACAGGTGGGCGGCGCGGTGGCCCAGTGGTTAGCGCGGTTCGAATCTCTCGGCTCGGGTGCCTTTCTGCGTGGAGTTTGCATGCTCTCCCCGTGTCCGCGTGGGTTTTCGCCGGGTACTCCGGTTTCCTCCCACAGTCCAAAAGCATGCTCCTGGATAGGTTGATTGGCTCGCAGACTAAAATTGTCCCGCAATGCCCGGCGATGGACTGGCGTCCCGTCGTCGGGTGTATTCCTGCCTTACGCCCTGTGTTTCCGGGATAGGCTCCGGCTCACCGTGACCCTATATAGGATTAAGCGGTTTCAGATAATGAGATGAGACCTTACAGGTGCCCCCACAAAAAAAAAAACCCGGGAGACACAGCGACTGAAGTTACTCCGGAGAGAAGAAATCGACGCGAAGTTCTCGAGGAAACACCGCGGGAAGACACACGTGACAGAGAGAAGGTCATGATCGTCCCACGTCCCTGAGACAGGACACGGCTTATCGGGAGAGACAGAGAGATAGACCAACGTCACCCATAGGCCCATGCGTACTCGAGTAAATATCACGGACAGAACTGAATCACAAAAGGAAGGATAGCTGATGTCTTTGAGAGATGCCACGGCTCATTGAGAGCGATAGATGGACCAGCATTACTCATAGACTCACAAGTTCTCGACTTGACATCGCACAGATACATCTCAAATGGAAGGTCATGGCAGCCAACGTCTTTGAGGGAGGACA
>JAZEWT010000003.1:38942439-38957727 GCA_036362905.1 Mordacia mordax
TGTTGTTCATGGGAGAAACCCGAAGAACCCGGAGGAAACCCGCGTACAATAAAGGGAGAGTGCACGGAAACTCCACAAAGGTGCCCTAGGCGGGAATCGAACCGTCTCGGGTAGGACCTTCTTTCTGGCACGGAGGCGCGGAGGTTACCACCGCGCAGGCACCTCGTTGCCCGTTTACCCTGACAACGCACGCGTGGTGTGTATCGCCGCTGGGTTGCTGCGGCTGCGCTCGTGGTAACGATGCACGGGGCGGAACAGCGGCGCCGTTACGGACCGCGATGACAACAAGTGTCGCGACGTTTCGCCTCCCGCGTCTCAGGCATCCACAGAAGGCCCGAGGGTGCCTCCAAACGTGGGAGGCGAAACGTCACGAAGGTGAAAGGAGGAGCGATCGACGCGGCTATCCTGAAAGAGCAGCTTTTGGAAGAAATCATCATGCATCACTACATCAAGTATCACACTCGCGTGACAATAACAACAACTTCTTTCCTCACCCAAAGGTGAAAGTAAGCCGGCGCGGCCCGGTAGAGTAAGAAAGCCGCCAAAGCATTGTTCAGTCGAGAAGTAAAGGTGGGAAGGGGGGTCCAGATACGACCGCCCCGGTAAGAAATGTGAGTCGCTGTCACCCCTGTCCTAAACATTGCCTCCGGTATACATGGATGAAACTTAAACTACACCGCTCAGCAGTTCTGTTTCTGGACTCACATCGCGACACAAATTATTATTATTAAAATATTATTTAGCAGAACCCCCCCCCCCTCTCCTATTCAGGGCGACTTATATCATCACACACGTACACAATCATAGTAAATGAACACAACAAACATTGACACAAAATAATACCGGTGGCAAAGCAATGCAGAGTGACAAAGTGTTGTTTGTATTTTTAAAATGAAGGGAGTGACTCTGTGGTCCTGATTTCTACCGAGTTTATCAACACACGTATTCATTCTTGTACGAATGGTTTATTGAAGGTTTTAAATTCGTGAAATGTGCAAACACGCATTAGTGTAATGAGTTTGTCTAACAGTAAGGAAAATGTATATTGGTCATAGGTCGAGACTTCTGATCCATTCCGTGCATTTACGAATTTGACTAGATATATTTACGCATTTTAATTGAGAGGTGCATTTTCGCAACACCTTTTGGAGGTTAGGTTGATGAGCAGTTTGTATATACACAGCAACATTCCGACATTATCAGTTCCCACTTAATCCTGCACAGGGTCGAGCTCGGTCGAAAGCTATCCCGGCAGACAGAGGGCAAGGCAGGGCCATACACGTAATGCGACGACAGTTCATCGCAGAGAACCGGGGGGCAATTTATCCCGCAGGTCAATTAACATACGCAGCAGCAGAACGTCCTAGTACTGTTGGAGTAAATCGGAGTGCCCGGCGACAACCCACGCAGACACGGGGGAGAACATACAAACTCCGCACAGAAAGGCGGGACTCGAACTGGGCGGGAAGCGAACCGGGCTGCGTCTTGCTTGCTGCGCCACGGTGCCACGTTACACAGGCACGTCGTTTATTGTCATCATCATTATGGACCAACGCTTGTGACAAACTTAGCTCTCAGCCGCCGACCTTCCCATACCAGGTGCATGAAACCTACCTGTCGTGCCACCGGGTGAAATCCACGCTTATTTATTTATTTGACACACATTCGAAAAAAAACCACTTCTTTAACAACAATATACAAGGACCCCCCCCCCCGCCATAATAAACACGATATCTCTCGCCCAGTAGACGCGCGCAGCTGTAATGTGCGCCCGTCTACCGTTGTGTACGCATTGCGTCTCAAGCATAATATTGCTTTTCATCCTCTCATTCAGCGCGCGCGCTCTTTTTACGACTGTAAAATACAGCCTCAGTCCGGCCCCTTTCTCCGAGTCAGAAAAATATGGACTCGTAAACGGCGCTTGAGCCATGCGCTCTGAGTTATGTACACACACGCACACGCGCTCTCGCGCACACTCGCGCACACGCACTCGCGCGCACACGCGCTCTCGCGCACACACGCTCTCGCATGCTCGCACACACGCTCGCACATATTTACAGCTCTCTCGTCCGCTGCCCACCTTGGCTCCTCATCCACGGGAAGAGCGGTGCCGATGACGCACCCTGCCCGGGGAATTCCTCCTCCTCCGCTGAGCAGGGCCCCAGAGCCTTGAAGTCGGCGTGGTACTGGGCCGCTCCTCCTGCGCCGCAGTCCGACTGCAGGGCGAACACGGGCTGCCTCCCGCACGGGAACGCCGCGTAGCCGTAGAAGTTTGCCGAGGGCTCCAGCGCGGCACACGGCCCGGGCTGCGGGTACGCGGCCGAGCCTGCCACGCCGGCACCGTGCTGCTGTTGCTGCTGCTGCTGGTGATGGTAAAAGTCTTGGTGGTGGTGATGGTGGTGAGAGCCCGCGCCCCCTTGCGCTATTCCGGACGGGAGATCGAACCCGGCGGCCGCGGCCGCAGCTGCCGCCGCAGCCGCCGCCGCCGCAGCTGCTGCAGCGGCCGCTCCGTGTCCCGCATGTCCGTAGAACACGGCCTGGCGGCCGCTCATGCCGTCAGCGCTCAGGCGGCAGTCGTAGTAGGTGGGACGCATCGCCTCCCCGCCCGCCTTGTACTTGCCAAAGAGAGAATTCGCGAAGTAGGAATTCATCGGGATGCGGAGGAGGAGGAAGGAGGAGGAAGGAGGCGAGCGGTGGACTCGGCCGTGCCACGCTCCAGCGGGAGGGCTTCCCCTCCACCGCCCCCTCTGCGTCAGGCACAGGGCTGGCGCGGCGTCAGGGCCAGGCGGCGCGCTGCCCTGTACGCTGCCCGCCGGCCTCCCATGGATGGTTAGGGGGCAGCTGAGGTCCTCGTCGCGTATTTAGGTTAGCGCAGCCATTTAGGCCTATAGAATAGGGAGCGGGGCTTCGTAAAATCCGGTCTCTCGCTGCACGCCGGCGATCAAATGTCGTATTTACCCCTCCGAGGTTTGGTGACCACGTGGGATTTATTGCCCAGTCGCCCTCCCCACGGCTCCGCGCACCGCTCCATGAAGCCGGCGCTGCTGCTGCTGCGCTTTCTCCCCCACCACCACCCCCCCGCTGCAAGCAAATGGGAATATCGGGCGGATTAATATGTGGTGGCAAATGACAGAATAACGCGCAGCCCTCTGAAAACGGATGCACATGCGCGATAAAAATGAAATCCCCACGCGAGGCAGTGTTACCATAAATAACCCCCCCCCCCTGCGCGGGATGAACCCCCCCCGCCCCCCCGCCCCTCTTCGCGGATTTCGCTCTGTAACGGGGATCCGGGACTGACTCTCTGTGAACGTTCAATTTACGTCGCACAGAGAGAGAGAGAGCGAGGATCATTTTAAAGTTCGCACGCAGTAATTGATCGGGGCCAGACCGCGTCTGGATGAAGCTCCACCAGACCAGGAGTTCTGAACCGGTGGGTTCGCGACCCATGAGTGGGCCGCGAGCGCCACCTAGTAGTCAGTGGAGACCAGGCCCAGGCGAGCCAAGTGGACCTTGATATGCTGAACGTTGAGAAACCCTGCTCGCGTGTAGGTTCGGGCAGTAGGTACTCCTCTGGGTCCTATAGTTGCTACCTGTCCTGGGTTTTCTTGTCGCTGTAAAGGATCGTCCTCTCGTTTGAGGAGGCAGTTGTCTGCCACGTCCGTATCATTTCGCGGAATAAGTCGTTCAATGTCTGGGTTTTTTTTCTTGCAGTGACACGGAGAGTACGGTCCTCGCTCCCCTTGAGTTTCGTTTGCCAACGCACTGTGCGACCCGGATTGTTGTGTCCCAGAGTTGGCAACCCCAGGTGTGTACGCGTGTATGTGTGCGTGTAGGGTAGCGAATACCCCCCCGTCCCCCGCACCCATAGGTTGTCGGGGGCGGAGGGTCAGGGGCGGGGGTGGGGGGGGCACAGAGAGTGGGGGTGGCATGGGATGGGGGTCTCCAATGCATGCATCATTGGAAGCTGATGATAAAAGGATGTATTGCATTGACGTGGCTCGATGTATGGGAATTGTCTCGACTCGGCTATCCCGAATGAGCATCTCTTGAGAGCAAATTCAAAGCGACATATTGGACATGGCTGCACAGTCCTTGATTCGCAGCTGGTGCTGGTGGCGTCTGCACTGCACGTGGCCGCCTGCAGCCCAGTGCTACTGTGGAGGCAGCAGCGAGGGTTGGTGGATCACAGCACGGATGGGGTGAGACTCCCTTCTTCCTGTGGGCGACGAGGAGGAGCCGTACCCTGACTCGCCAGGAGGAGGCGGTACAGCGAGGGGACTGATCGCCATCTGTTTACATCTGTACGGGGATAGGATAATACTCCTTAACGTCAAGATACTCTGATTTCATTCCACAGTCTAAAGACATGCTGGTGCTGTCGAGGTTAATTGACTTGCTGACTAATTTATCCACGATGTTATACAAGGGCAGCACGGTGGCCCAGTGGTTAGCGCTGACGCCTCACAGCAAGAAGGTCCCGGGTTCGAATCTCGGCTCGGGTGCCTTTCTGTGTGGAGTTTGCATGCTCTCCCCGTGTCCGCGTGGGTTTTCGCCGGGTACTCCGGTTTCCTCCCACAGTCCAAAAGCATGCTCCTGGATAGGTTGATTGGCTCGCAGACTAAAAATTGTCCCGCAATGCCCGGCGATGGACTGGCGTCCCGTCGTCGGGTGTATTCCTGCCTTACGTCCTGTGTTTCCGGGATAGGCTCCGGCTCACCGTGACCCTATATAGGATTAAGCGGTTTCAGATAATGAGATAATAATGTTATACAATGGACTGGTGTCTCATTTTGGGCAAACTGCTGTATTGCGACCTGTGTGTTTGGGGATAGACTCGAGCTCATCACACACCTGTATAGGATTAAGCGGGGAATGCTCATGAGTTGAATGAACGTGTTTCGCAATACTGGCAGCATAGCGTCAGGACGGTGGCGATTCGGTCCTTTAGTCCATGATAGGGATGTCATTATGACCACGTGATGTGCTGGAGGTACATTCTTTCTATGGAGACCGGAAAAAGTAATTAAATAAAGTATAAGAGTTTTTGGGGTGGCATGGTGGCCCAGTGGGTAGCGCTGTCGCCTCACAGCAAGAAGGTCCCGGGTTTGATCTCGGCTCGGGTGCCTTTCTGTGTGGAGTTTGCATGTTCTCTCCCCGTGTCCGCGGGGGTTTTTGCCGGGCACTCCGGTTTCCTCCCACAGTCCAAAAAACATGCTGCCGCGTAGGTTAATTGGCTTGCAGACTAAATTGCCATCAGTGCCCGGTGGTGGATTGGCGTCCCATCGTGGATATATCCCTGCCTTGCGCCCTGTGTCAGCCGGGATAGGCTCCGGCTTACCGCGACTCTCTACAGGATTATGTAATGGTGACCACGTGGGATTTATATTTATTGCCCAGCCGCCCATTATTATTGTTTCAATAATGAAGCATTATTGCGGCGCGGTGGCGCAGTGGTTAGCGCTGACGCCTCACAGCAAGAAGGTCCCGGGTTCGAGTCTCTCGGCTCCGGTGCCTTTCTGTGTGGAGTTTGCATGCTCTCCCCGTGTCCGCGTGGGTTTTCGCCGGGTACTCCGGTTTCCTCCCACAGTCCAAAAGCATGCTCCTGGATAGGTTGATTGGCTCGCAGACTAAAATTGTCCCGCAATGCCCGGCGATGGACCGGCGTCCCGTCGTCGGGTGTATTCCTGCCTTACGCCCTATGTTTCCGGGATAGGCACCGGCTTCACCGTGACCCTATATAGGATTAAGCGGTTTCAGATAATGAGATGAGATTGAAACAATAATTTGAGATATAAATTATTGTTTCAATAATGTTTCAATAATGAACAAACCAGCGAAGCGCCAACGGATGGTTATATCGCACAAGCCACGTCGGTCGTTTGAGGGGTGTGGAGAGGAAGGGGGGGGGGTAGCTGAGCATACTTCACCACACTAGTCCGTGTTGATCAGAGAAGGGGTCTGGGAGAATTGAGGAAGAGATGGAGACCGACAGGAATACAGACAGCAATGTAGAGAGATTGGTGAACAACGAGGGAGCAGGGAGCTGGGGAGCAGGGAGCTAGGGGAGCAGGGAGCTGGGGAGCAGGGAGCTGGGGAGCAGGGAGCTGGGGGAGCAGGGAGCTGGGGAGCAGGGAGCTGGGGGAGCAGGGAGCTGGGGGAGCAGGCAGCTGGGGAGCAGGGAGACCCCGTCGCGTTCACGATGTCCGAGTAGTGGAGCAGTGGAGTAGCTTGCGCTAAGGGGGGTGGGGGGGGTAAGTGAGGGGGCCCCCGCGAGGCGGCGCCTCGCGATCGAGGGGCAGTAGCGGAAGCGTGACCACGAGGCCACGACGCGTCCCCGGAGCGTCCCATGGAGTCCCGACGCGCCGACGCGCGTATGTCGGCGCGCCTGATGATCCCTTCAACGTGGGAGGCGAAACGTCGTGAAGGAGCACTCGACACGGCTATCTAGAAAGAGACGCTTTGGAGAGCGGTTCTCGTAAAACGAGCGGTGATAAACCTACATCTGTACGCTTACAGAGTGTTTACAAGTCCCGTTATCCCCAGCGTAGAACTTCATAAATTAATATACTGAATACACAAACGCTATGTATCTCAAATATTAGTCCACAGATACTATTATTACACGAGATTTTTACTGTCATAAACCAAAGTGTTCTATCTGTATATGTTCATATATGTTGGTTAATACGATCATACACTGTATATAGATCGCGTAGGCCTCGGTATTCCTGTTTGCTCGCTCGAGGTTCAGTAAATCGGCGCTCCAGTTATAGACATGCTTCACGTAGACTTATTCATTTGGTGTCGCAGAGTACGCACAAGTTGGGAGTTTATTACCGGATCCACTCGGAACAATCCACTCGCAGTTAATTAATGGAACAAGAGGCAAAAATCATAGCATCGCTTAAGAAACACTCGCTGCTGCATTTCTGGAAAAGAATCAGTAGACGTCTGCGAATGGTATCGGATGCTCGGCGATCACGTATTGAAATTGTTTTCACATCAATAAAATCTCCCCCCCCTTCGTTGGTGGTACGATGTCAGAACCAGTGCTGTGAGTGAAACTTACAAAAATAAACGTAGGCAATGCAAACTAGAGCGCCTTTATGATCGACCCAGTACATACACATACAGTTGCTGCGCATACATCCACGTGTGCATGTGTGATGTACAACAAATGCCTCCTCCTTGTCGGTGTCAGCCGTCAAGGCACGATGGTTGATCTCACGCAAACATTACTATGACGCACGATTTTTACAATCTTAAAGCATAAAGTATATGTGTAGATGTTCACATATGTTTATTTAAACGATCACAACTATTACAGCGGCCGAGGGGGCCTCTGGATGAGGGCGAGGGGAGGGGATACAATCCCCTTCAACCTTCAAAAGGATTACCACTAAACAACGGCGGATTTAAAAAAGCACCACTTTAGACTCTAGGAGGAAACCTGAGTACCCGGCGAACACCCACGGGTCCACGGGGAGCGAGAACTCGCAAACCCCACACAGAAAGACGGCACCCGAGCCCGGAATCGAACCCAGGGTGATCCAGTAAGACTTTTTGGGGAGGCAAGCCTCTGCACCCACGGCAGTCAATTGCCCCAGGGGGTGTAAATTCTACCATATTATTGTTGCACACACGCCGACACACTGCTAAACAATCATAAACAACTCGCATTCATCAAACAACGCGAGTCAAACGTTTCGCCTTCGTCATAAAAATGTTCACACGAGACTGCAGTATATTCCGAGCGCGTCCGTTAAATATCTGAACACGTGCTCACCATCGTTATCGGCACCCGCTTAATCCTGTACAGGGTCGCGGTGAGCCGAGTCTATCCCAGCAGACACCAAGCGCAAGGCAGGGCTGTACCCAGGGTAGGACGCCAGACCATCGCAGGGCATCTGGGTCAATTCAGTTAGCAGCAGGTGAACCAACCTATGCGGTAGGAGTGTGCCTTTGGAATGTGGAAGGAAAACAAGGAATCCGGCGAAAACGTATGCGCTGAGAATCGTTCTTAAGAGCTGATCTTTCTCTTTCGCGACGCTTCGCCTCCAGCGTTGGAGGCTTACTCAGGCTAACGAATGGTTGGTTGAAAGTTGTGTTTGTATATCCGTGGGATGCGTGAATGTTCTCGCGATGCACCAATCAGTGCATGGTCTATTGGATTTAAAATCGTTTAACCTTTCTTCTAAAGTACACGGGACGTGCCTACACGCCCCCCGAATCTGTAAATACACAGACCTAATCAGTTCGGTTTCAGCTTATTTAATAATACTTAGAGAGCGCTTTTCACTCGAGGGTAACAAAGCGCTGCATAGAGCTATGGAGATAACGGCATGTCAGCAAAAACAACAACACACCAACGGCAAATGAATTAACAATAACGTTTTTTTCTCGTTTTGTTCATTTGGTTACCCAGGCTGGAAACATTCAGCCAAAGGAAATTTTACTTTGAAGATCTTGCCCGGCGATGGACCGGCGTCCCGTCGTCGGGTGTATTCCTGCCTTACGCCCTGTGTTTCCGGGATAGGCTCCGGCTCAACGTGACCCTATATAGGATTAAGCGGTTTCAGATAATGAGATGAGATGAGATCTTCTCCTCCGCCTGCCCCTCAATGCGGGTTAACTTAAAAGAGATGGGTTTGAAAGAAAGAAACAAAAAAGAACATTAAAAAATACAATACAATAATAAAAAAAATACAGTTATTGATTCAGATAGACAGTCGTCTCGTTTCCTTGTCTGCCTGGATCACAGTCATCACCGACACACTGCAGACGACTCAGCATTCGCAGGGCATTTCACATATTCAAGGAACAACTTTTCAGCGCACGGATAACAAAATTAAGAAAACTAAAATGAGACAAGCTCTCCATAGCTGTTCTTTCGGGATAGTCGTGTCGAGGGATGCTCTGATCTCCGCCGCGACGTTTCGCCTCCCGCGTTGGAGGCTTTATCAGGAGTTCGCCTAAGTTCGCTCTGAGTTGTTGCACTGCGCGTGAAACGTGCTTTAGAAATCTCATCTCATCTCATTATCTGAAACCGCTTAATCCTATATAGGGTCACGGTGAAGCCGGAGCCTATCCCGGAAACACAGGGCGTAAGGCAGGAATACACCCGACGACGGGACGCCGGTCCATCTCCGGGCATTGCGGGAAAATTTTAGTCTGCGAGCCAATCAACCTATCCAGGAGCATGCTTTTGGACTGTGGGAGGAAACCGGAGTACCCGGCGAAAACCCACGCGGACACGGGGAGAGCATGCAAACTCCACACAGAAAGGCACCCGAGCCGAGAGATTCGACCCCGGGACCTTCTTGCTGTGAGGCGACAGCGCTAACCACTGGGCCACCGCGCCGCCCTGCTTTAGAAATAAATATGTATTATTATAATAGATGTATTATTATAAATACAAGCACCATTAATAATAATATCAGTACGGGCTAATAGCTTAGTGGTAACCGATATCACGTAACGTGGTACAGATATAAAATAATAATATGACAGGGAGACAGTGACTCATAGAGAGACGGCCATTACGAACGTACGCGATACCAATAATAATGAACACTATTTCAATTATATATAATACTATACAACGGAATGCAATTCAGACTTGGCCAGACACGTGGATTATCAGTCTACTGCCGACGCCTCCAACGCAAGAAGCGCCACGTCGCAAAGGAGATCAGAGGAACCCACGACACGGCTCTCCCGAAAGAGCAACTCTCACGCGTCGAGCGGTGACATCCTACATCGACACAGTGATACGTACCGACGTGACAATAAGAGCAAGCGGCGACAACCGCGTGCTCGTGACCAATGGCTTTCCTTCGCGTCGGGAAGATGATACAGGGTCTGCCCCGTGGCTTCTCGGATGACAGAATCATGTCGGTTTGCGTTGGGATAACGACCGCCACTAAAACTTTACAGCCACGTTTATGTCGCGACCACAGATACCCAGTGAAAGAAAAAAAAGAGGCGCGAGTTGAACGGCAGCCAAACGGGCACCGCGTTTTGTAACACCTGCTTTTCAAGAGCTTCGATTACACCACGAACTTTATGTATTGGGTGACTGAGGGCGCGCCTGTTTGTGTGTACACGTGTGCGTTATTGTGGCGAGCGGTGGCGCCCCGCGCAGCCAGTAACGATGATGTCTAGATCCGTGTCGGGTATCCTCTCGGTCGACTCGGCCTCAAACGAGTATCAGGAGGACGTGGAGAGAGAATTACACCGCGCCCGAGCGCCTTTGTCTCTCTGAGCGCTAATGTTCACACACCGCTCCAGGTGGTCATTCGAGGATGAGTCGAACTAGGCGAGGCCCAGGATCGGTTGAGATAATCGTCACTTGTTGTTGGTGGCCGTAAACGTGAGTCGAACCGGTAACGCCGGGTTCGTATACTCGGTGTGCTAACCGCTGCGCCACCGCTCCCCCTACGCAGGCACGGTGCACATAAATAACGTGCGTGGCATTATATTTGCCATATAAAAAAAAAGTCAGTCTCGAGTGTGAGAGCGCGCTCATAAAAGAAAGGTATTGATGTACATGGCGGCATTAAAAGTCGACGCAGATTAACGTCTTCTTTTAAGGTAATGTATCTTGTGACTAGAAATGTATTCCCTTCTCTGCTTCCTGCTCGATGACAGCAGCAGCAGCAGGGTTCTGCTTCACGAGCTCGATGTCCGTGTCGAGGTCCTGCTGCTGCTCCCACGGAGAGAGAATGGGGCGGGGGATTCAGCAGAGAGTTGGGGGAGAGTTCATTTTCCACCTCGCCCCACCTCCTCTGCCATCTCCTCTTCCTCCACCTCCTCTTCCACTTTCTCCACCTCCCCCTCCTCCACCTCCTCCACATCCTCCTTCTCCTCCACCTCCTCATCGCTTCAATATATCTCGCGTGCGAGTCCGTATGCATCTGTGTCTCTGTCTACATCTATGTGTTTTATTGGGTAACTATATGGGTCCATAGTTTGTGTTACACAGAAACAATGGCACTACTATCTCTTATCTTTAAGCTATCTCTGT
Source organism: Mordacia mordax (assembly GCA_036362905.1). Taxonomy (NCBI): domain Eukaryota; kingdom Metazoa; phylum Chordata; class Hyperoartia; order Petromyzontiformes; family Petromyzontidae; genus Mordacia; species Mordacia mordax. Next base: position 38,953,469 of record JAZEWT010000003.1, read on the forward strand.
GTATCTGTACGAATATGTATTTTGAGACTCTCTCTATATCTCTGTATATGTCTGGATTTACTATCCGGGCTATAGCTTGAGCTGTAGGACCTCAATTGCACGACTGCGGTTTTTCTTTACTGTATATTTGCGCCTCCATGTATCCTTATGAGTATTTATGTCCTCTCTACGAGTCTCTATATGTCTATGCGTGTCTATAGGTTTACTATTTGGGGCATTCATTAAGGTTCTATGACCACAGGTGTAATGCTTTGGCTTGTGTCTTCAATTTTATTTCAAATATAAATATTCCTGACTTACGACTGGTGTGATATCTTACGATGTTAACTCGTGGATACACATTACAAAACAAAAATTCGATATATATATTTGCAACTCAATAATAAGCACATAGACCACGCATCGTGCGTTGTGTACAGTATTCCGTGTTAATACCGACGTGTCAGCACGCTTGCTGCTACTGTTCCGCAGGGTGCGGCATAAGTCGCTTTACCGACAGTGCTGATATCGCTGCGAGAAATAACACTCATTGCTTATTGCAGAGATTGTTATTAGAGCGATTGTTCAAATGGTGTTTAACACACACGCTGCATCTGTGGACCACTGAATTGACACACAGCGCGGCGGTGGCGGCACAGCTCCGTGTTATTATTGAACGTCTCGAACTCTTCGCTCATCAAATGATCATCCTCTGTAAAGCGACTTATGCCGCACCCTGTATATAGGATGCGCGCTCTGTGTGCAGTATAAGGATACATGCGCCACGCTGCGATCTCATCTCATGTCATTGTCTGAAACCGCTTAGTCCTATACAGGGTCACGGTGAGCCGGAGCCTATCCCGGCAGACACAGGGCGCAAGGCAGGGATATACCGACGATGGGACGCCAGTCCATCGCCGGGCACTGCGGGGCAATTTGGCCTGCGAGCCAATTAACCTATGCAGCAGCATGCTTTTGGACTGTGGGAGGAAACCGGAGTGCCCGGCGTAAACCCACGCGGACACGGGGAGAGCATGTAAACTCCACACAGAAAGGCACCCGAGCCGAGAGATTCGAACCCGGGACCTTCTTGCTGTGAGGCGACAGCGCTAACCACTGGGCCACCGTGCCGCCCCCACGCTGCGATACATTCCGGAAATAAAACACACGCCTAGCGTGAGTGTGTATAGGCCGTGCGTATAGGTAGTAAGTAGATTGAGTTGTAAAATATAGGTTCGTTTCTCATTTAATGGATTGAATATCATACAGAGACTATTGCAGCATATAATGCATATCAAAAGCATTGTTATTATTATTAAAATTAGAGTTATCATTACCCATTATAGTTTAACATTTAAGACGTGTTAGTCTATTGCTTATATCGTAGACGATGCATATGTCACAATTCAAAATATAATGCGAATAAATTATTGGCAATATATCGTAATAATGTATAGCCCTTTATCATATGCATGACACCCAGTGTTATATTGTATATAACAACGAATTGTTCAGAATAATTGCCAAGAATAACGAATCGCCGCTTAGTAAGTGTGAGCTGAAAATTATAATCACTAATATGTATGACGGGCGGCACGGTGACCCAGTGGGTAGCCCTGTCGCCTCACAGCAATAAGGTCCCGGGTTCGAATCTCGGCTCGGGTGCCTTTCTTTGTGGAGTTTGCATGTTCTCCCTGTGTCCGCGTGGGTTTTCGCCGGGCACTCCGTTTTCCTCCCACAGTCCCAAAAAATGCTGCTGCATAGGTTAATTGGCTTGCAGACTAAATTGCCCTCAGTGCCCGGTGATGGACTGGCGTCCCATTGTGGGTATATCCCTGCCTTGCGCCCTTGGTCTGTCGGGATAGGCTCCGGCTCACCGCGACCCTGTACAGGACTTAGCGGATTCTGACAATGAGATGAGAATTAGTATGAGATATTGCTCGACATGGCTGTCCCGAAAGAGCTGCTCTTGAGAGCAACTCTCATCACACATCGAGCGGAGACAAACTGACATGGATGAATCAGACTTGCATCTCGTGTCACGATGTCGTTCGTAATAACGATAGTGGGGAGCTGCGACAGAACAGTGTAATGGGCTCGAAGGTTCGTCCACGAGGAGACGGAGCAATGAAAGTAATAAATAATACATATATCGTTATATCGCGGGATCGAGATATAATAATCTTCGTTCAGCGGTGGATTTACAATGCTGTTTTAACAGCTGTTTACTGCACATCAAATTGCGTCCTTGTGACGTCACTGTTACGTTCTTACACCGAGCTCCCTCTAATTGATGAATACCCATTCAAGGGCTACTGCCAGAAACGTCGGAATCGTTCAGCCTGTAAGATGGGCGACGGCTGTGGGATATTGTGCTGGTGAAATGTGTAGGAGCGTCTACTGTATCGGTGCAGCCTTGTAGCGGCGTTTACTGCATTGGTGTCATGTGAAGGGCGTTGTATGGGTGTTGACTGTAAGAGTGTAATCCTGCAGACTGCAGGGGATAGCAATGTCGAAGCCTGTAGTGTGTTGTTTAGTGAACCCTCTACAATCCTGTATTGTGAACCCTGTAGGGTGCTGTATTATAAAACCTGTAAGATTCTGCATTGTGAAGCCTGTAGGATTCTGCATTGAAAAGCCTGTAGGGTTCTGCATTGTGGAGCCTGTAAGATTTTGCATTGTAAAGCCTGTAGGGTTCTGCATTTTAAAGCCTGTAGGATTCTGCATTGCGAAGCCTGTAGGGTTCTGTATTGTGAATCCTGTAGGGTTCTGCTTTGTAAAGCCTGTATAAGGTGATTTTAGAAATCCGCGTTCCTTTCAGAGTGAATTCGCATAACGACTAAATGGATGCTGACCCCACGTGACCATCGCATCGTCAGCCCAGAATGCACAGCACGAACCCTGAACGACCCATAGAGACCCATAGAGGACTAGAGACCATAGAGACCCATGAAAAGCTAGAGACCCATAGAGACCTATAGGGAGCTATAGACCAATGGAGACCCACAGAGACCTACAGAGAACCAGAGACCCATATAGAGCCAGATATCTATAGAGACACATAGAGAGCCATAGAGACCAAGAGAGAGCTGCTCTCCGTCTGTAGACCTAGCTTAGCACACAGTCTGAGTCCACGTGTGTGTGTGAACATGTAGCGGTGAGTCGGCTTATCTGCGTGTGCCTGAGTCCGCGTACCATGTGTCTATGCAAGTCTGCTTTGTCCTCCGCTGTGTGATATTGATTGTCTATGATTGTCACTGTGTTCATTGTAATTGCTATTTGTCGTGCTATTATTTTACGTCTCTACTCGTTACGCCATATTAGTTATCTCTGAGTCAGTATCTCATACTCAGTCAGTATCAGTACCCGCTTAATGCTGTACAGGTCGCGGGGGGTAGGAGAAAGGAAGCCCCACAGTGCCAGCGCGTACGTTTTAGGGGTCCGTTAACCATACTTTACCACTCTGGTCAGTACATATTGCTGGAGGTAAGTGAGTTCTGCTACAGATAGCACTGCTCCACTGCTGTTACAAGCAGTGGGATCGAACGCAGGTTGTAGACGCTGCAGGTTCATCGCGCACCGCGCTAACCACTGCGCCACCGCTATCCCGATTCAGCAAAATGCACAAGAGTGACGGCGCAGACGGCGTGGGGTTGGGTTCCTAGGAACCCGGTTCGGGAGCAAAGCCGCTCGCGGTTTGGAACCAAATCAGCGAGCGGGAAGCACGCGGTCGGTGAGGTTCCGCTGAGTCGATCTCGGTGGTTGTATCTCCTCGTCTCTTGTCCTCCTTCAAATCCATCGGCTCGTCGATTTAGTTTCATGTCACGTCGCTGCGCCTCATTAGTTTATTATTTTCCATTCGCCATTCTGATTGTTGTTAAAATCGCGTATTTTTAATGTCGCCTAAAGCGCTCTGAGCATCACTGAGCGTGAACGGCGAATTCAGAAAAAATATTATCATCGACGCGTTCTTATTACGGACGTATTATTATAGGCATAAGCACTGCTAATATTATCTGTACGGGATTTTATTAATAATATCTGTACGGGATATTAGGACGTAGCAGTGAGCAGCGCGATCGCCTCTCACAAATACCCGGGATCGATTCCCCGGCTTGGGTGCTTTTCTCACTGTGGAGTTTGCGTGTTTCCTCTCTCTCTCGCCGTGTTTCCTCTCTCTCTCGCCGTGTTTCCTCTCTCTCTCCCCGTGTTTCCTCTCTCTCTCCCCGTGTTTCCCCGTCGGTGTTCGACGGTTACGTCGGTTTCCTCCCACCGCCCAA
>JAZEWT010000003.1:38990455-39001279 GCA_036362905.1 Mordacia mordax
CAGCCCCCCACAGCTACAGACCCTCACTGCCCCCCCCTCCCGACTTTTCTAAGAGACGAAGAAGGGCTGCCATTGCGTGGCACCGCAGTCGGAATTGTTGAAACACTGTAAATTTTTACGTCGCACAATAAAGTTTTACGATGAAGGTCGAATATTCATAGTCTTGCTGTTATTATAATACCACCGATTTACAGGGTCAATAAAAGTAACAAGCAAACCCTATCTGGCGGGATGTGCTCCTGAGTGCTAGCAATTTTATTTATTAAGTGTCGGCACAGTGACACACTTATTTATTTTTTTTGGGGGGGGGGGGCTGCCTCTAAAACATTTCCAACTTAGCGCATTTCATAAATTTATTTCAATTGCCCTTCCCGCCTGCCAATTTGTTGTTGTCTGCGTGTTTGCATGTACGCGCGCGTTCGTAAAGCTGTTCGTCAGATATTTTTACTTTCTATTTTTTCGTTGCCGAATTGTTCCGTGTTACGAGAAAGGGTGCATTAATATTAATGCGCACTATTAACACGGCGGCGGAGTGTTTTTTTTTTTATACGGTGCGTGATTACTCCGTCAATCACGCTTGCTGTAAAACGCCACGTTTATAAACGATAGTACTCCTCCGCAAACGCGGTGAAATGAAGTTCTGCTAGAAATCACGACACAGTATCACTACCAGGTTAATTCTATACCTGGTCGCGGGGGGGCGGAGCCTATCTCGGCAGACAAAGGGTGCATGGCAGAGATATACTCAAGATAAGACACCAGTACATCCCAGGGCACTGGGTGCAATATACTCAGCAGGCCAATTAACCTAGGCAGCAACGTGTCTTTGGACGGTGGGAGGAAACAGGAGTACTCGGCGAAACCCCACGCGGACACCGGGAGAGAGAGAGAGAACACGTAAACTCCACACAGCAAGGCGCCCGAGCTTGGGAGCCGAACCCAGGCCCTTCTGGCTGCGAGGCAGCGACGCTACTCGCTGCGCCACCAACGCGCCGCCCCAACAAGCACGGCACAGCAAATAGATACAAAGATTCCCTCGTACACCCTTCTCACGCTGGAAGGTCAAGCGCAGTTCGCGAGTTGCACCTACGAAGGCCGACACGGCATACCAGGGGATATGCGTCCAGCACCATGCGTGGCCGCCTTTGTATCACCCAGTGGCGATGCGTACACACTGGACTAAGAAACTTATTTGAGGCCTCGTCGACCCGAAGAGAGGCCCAGAACCAGTTCAGAAAATCGTCACTGGTGCTGGTAGCCGTGAGCGGGAATCGAACTCGGGCCGCCGGGTTCGTTGCGCAGCGCGCTAACCGCTACAACGGCCGCTCGAGACAGCATCCCGGGCAGCATCGGCGAGCCTCGGAGAGGTGAGCATGGCTCGCTGATGAGTCCCTCCAGTAGCGTGTCAAGCCGGCGTGGCTCCATCATCTGGACGAGCCAACTGAGCCTGTCGCGAAGAGCGAGCGCTCGTGATAACGAAAATATCGTCCAGAAAATGTTGAAGACTTGACACGAGTGCGCGTTAACGAACGCGTAAAGGAATGTTTTTCGAAGGTCGCGAGGTTTGGAATTGCCCTCAGGGCTGCTCTTTCTGGATGATGCCTCCAAATTAGCAAATTAAATATCGCGATGGAAGAGAGGAGGGAAGCTCGGCACGGCTATCCCGAAAGAGCAGCTCTTGCAAGCAATTTTCATCACACATCGAGCCGTGGTAAACCTGCATGAACGCAGAGGGAGGAACGCTCGCCACGGCTATCGCGAAACATCATGCCTCGAGAGCAATTCTAAAACGCGACGCGTTGCAGCATTTAAGAGCGCTGCACAGCAAGCGGTTTCTATTCACGGGGCCTTGAACGGACAGTCCCCCTCCCCACTCCGTCTCCACCGCCCCCCCACTCCGTCTCCATCCCTCCCCCCACTCCCTCCACACTTTTAGTGAGCTGAGCCATAAGCCGGGTTTTATATGCGAGCCCGCAGCTCCCAGGCCGAGATGGGAAGGAACCTCCTGTTATCCGGCGCGTTTTACTGCCCGGCGGTAGTAAAACTCTGGTCCGAACGCTTCGAGCAAACCCAGCAACCCTCGCTGGTCACTGCGCCGCTGCCGCCGCAGTTGCTGCTGCAGCAGCGATGATTGGATTGAACCTACCTTGGGTTAAGACTATACGGGGAATCTTTGTCTTTAGCTCATATATTTAACATTTTTTTTAGTGTCATTGTTGTTATGCCGCTGATATGTTGTTGTTGCGGACATGCCGTTCTCTCCACAGTTCTGTGCAGCGCTTTGTGATTCTCGGGTGTAAAGCGCTCTGGAAGTGCAAATGTCATTATTATTATTGGCTCTGCCACGCGGATTCCTCAAAGCCTAACGGCCAAACGCACCTGCGGGACCAGTGCGTGTGTGGGAAGCGGTGGCTCAGCGGCTAGCGCACTGAGCTTACGATGGCGGTCAGAGTTCGATTCCTGCTCACGGCGACGAATCAATCGACGATATTGTGAACCAGTCCCGGGTTTCCCCTAGGTCTGCTCAACGCCAAATGAGCATCCAACGCGGTGCGATGCCACTAGTGAGACAAAGATGGCCGGGTGTGGGCGTTGTTCACCCACCTCCTAGTATGTCGGGTCGACTTTCATATGTGCTCGCTAATAGCACTTGACCCTCCGGTCTGTTAAGGGTCTACGGGGAATGTTTGTCTTTTTTGCCGCACGTGTGTGTGTGTGTGCGTGTGTGCGTCGTGTCACTGGGGAGATGAGGGTGGCCGGGCGTGGTGCTGCTGCTCACGCCGCTCGTGCGTGAGCAGCCGATAACAACACTTGATCTCTATAGTCGGGTAAGGCTGCACGAGGGGATCAGTGTTTTTGTCTGTTGTAAGCGCTCGCTAACAGCACTTGCCCCCACACTCTAGTTAAGGCTATTCGGGGGATCTTTGTCGTGTCTTCTTGTGGGGTAGTGGCAGCGTAGTGGTTAGCGCGCTGGGCTGCGAACACCAGCCGCCCGAGTTGGAACAATCATATTTGTACTTCTCGAGCGTTTGTCACCCGAGGGTAACAAAGCGCTGCACAAAGATGTGGAGAGAACGGTATGTGAACAACAACAAAAATATCACTGTAGATCAATTAATATTAATTGCATTTCTGGAGCGCTTTCACCCGAGCAAAATAAGGCCTAAAATCAATGAAGGACGTAAAATAACAGATAACATAATTGTTAAACAGATAAAGGACGGAATAATAATCCTGCTCGCGGTCATGAACACCAGTGACGATGATTTGAAGCGGGCCTGGACCTCGCATGGATCGACTCACGCGCGACGCCATCCATTCCGCGTCGCTCGCGAATCACGCGGCGCACAATGGAGCGGGCCCGGCGATGGACTGGCGTCCCGTCGTCGGGTGTATTCCTGCCTTACGCCCTGTGTTTCCGGGATAGGCTCCGGCTCACCGTGACCCTATATAGGATTAAGCGGTTTCAGATAATGAGGTGAGATGAGACAATGGAGCGGCGCGCAGCGGCACGCGGAGCGCGCTGTCGCTCATCCTCGACAACGGGGAACGCGCGTCTCGAAATCACGCTCGGGGAGCCCGTGATCTCCGCGCGTAGCTGTGGCCTCCTCCCAGTCCCCCGCGCCGGGCCTTCGCTTGCCGCCGCGCCCGAGGCCGTGCCCGTCGCGCGCCACGCAGGGTTAATAACGGACGGGTGCAGAGGAAGGACCCACGGAGGTCGTGGTGGTGAGCGAGACCGTGGGGGGGGGGGGAAGAGAGCGCTGAAGGCGAGCAGAACGCGAGGAGACAGGAGGCAGTAACGGTGGTCGTGGTAGTGGATTACAAAACAGGAGAGCCCAGTTCGATTCCATCCCGTAGCCAACACCAGTGACGATTTTATGAACCGGTCGTCGGTCTCCACTAGGTCTACTCAGCCTCAACTCAGTACCCAATACGGGTGTGTAAACATCGCCACTTGGGCGACAAAAACAGCCGGGCGTGGTGCTAGTCACTCATCGCTTCGTGTGCCGTGTCGACCTTCGTAGGTGCTCCCCAAACGGCACTTGACCCTACAGTGTGTCAAGGCTACACGGGGGATCGTTGTCTGCCGTGGTGGTAATGGTGGTGGTGGCGCTTAAACGTGACCTCTGTTGTGGAGTCGGTTCAGCAGCGCGACACAAAATGGCGAACGTGACAGGGGAGCTGTGGTGATGGTGGCTGTGGTGGTGGTGGTGGCGATTCTGGTGGTGACAATTGTGGTGGTGGTAGTGATTGTGGTGGTGGTGGTTATTGTGCTGGTAGTGGTGACGGTTGCTGGTATCTAGGTGCAATTATTTTTGTCGCGTATTTCATGTCCTCTCAATAATAGCCATTATTTGATTTTCAATTGAACTGCTCTGATGTTGTTGTTGCTGTTGACATGCCGCTTTCTTCACAGCTCAGATTTATAACACGAAAAAATAAAATAATGTTATTGTTATCGATTTGTCGTTGTTGCTGACATGCAATTGGCTCCATAGCTCCGTGCAGCGCTTTGTGACCCTCGGGTGAAAAGTGCTCTAGACGTGCAATTATTATTTTTATGACTCGAACAGCATTTGACCGTGCAGTCTGTTTCGGCTGTACGGGGAATCTTTGTCTTGTCTGGTGGTGACGGTGGTCATGATGGTGGTAACGGTGGTCAAATCGATACCTGGTACGGTGTGTTAACATCGCTGCAAGAGAGGCAAATACGGCAGGGCGATGCTTGCCAGACCCACCCCCTCGTGTACTCTACCGGCCTTTATAGGTGTTCGCTAATAATGCTGGTCTGTTGAGGCTATACTGGGCGTGTTTATCTTTGGTGATGGTGATGGTGGTCGATTGGGGCGGAGAGCAGGGAGAGAGGAAGAATATCTGCTGGTGGATGATGGATCGGCGATCACCGTGCCGTCAGAATATCTCCCGACCAAGTGCTACACTCTCACCGCGACGCCAGGCTCCGTCCACTGCTGGTCCGATGGCTCGTGACTGCGTTTTTCATTTCTCCAAAAACCAAAACCATCACCGATAGTGTGGCGACCCGGGACTCGATTGTCCGGGCCGTTCAGGGAATGGATTCATGCAGCAACGCCGAGCCGATTGTTTTGTTTAGTTTTCATACCGATTCTTGTGCAGAAATCCAAACACTGTCCCGCAAGATCAGCTCTCAGGAGCGAGTCTCTTGAGCCCGAACCGTTAATTGTACATATTTACGTACGTAGAGGATTATGTATGAATACATACGCATTGCAAGGGTTAATCCAGGTGTTTTTTATGCATCTTATTAACTGGGGTATATGTTATTTTAAAACAGTGATTACTTGATTATTGAAAATATTTGTTTGTATTTGTGCCACTTCAAATTTGTGCATTTTAAGGGAATATCTATCCTTCGACACGAACTCTCTGTTTACTAAGCGCCGCGCGCACTGTGCGGTGCACGGACCAAACGTTTAAATATAATTGCTTTTAGTGTTATTAGTGTTTCTATAACTACACATACACCCTTGGATAATACAATTACAAACCATCGCTAGCCATGTTCTATCGACAGTTAGGCGGTTGGCGCCTCCTCCTCGCGACGCCTTGCTACCAGGCGATGCTGCAATCGCATCTTGATCCTGCAAACGTACAGATTTGACCGCTCCGTCTCCCTCCCTGCGCGCGTACTTTCTATCGTATACTATTCATTGTACACACACATATACTAGACTACCTATACAGCACCACGCCCATTCTGTAATTTTCTATTATACGTTTACTCTCGTACAATACGTTTGAGCCTTGCGATCCTCGGGTTAAATGTGCTTCGGAAATGTAAATTATTGATCCAGGTAGACAGCCGTCTTTGCTCAATATTTTTATTCAGGATATCTGTCCGTGTGTATGCATTTATTCGAAAGTGTGTTGACACTTCACGTACATTCCGGTTGTGAAATGATGTGGAAAGGACAAAATCTAATATTTAAACATCCGTCCAGCATTTAAATTGGTCCAGGGCGATGCCAATTATATCTTACAAATCGCAATGAAGTAAAATCGGCGCTTGGTTAACTAGCGATCCAGGTAGAGGCGTCTCGTCGAATCGCGTCTTGCCTACAGGGATCACAGTCGACACACGAACCTTGCCGCGTGATCTCGGCTCACTTGCCGTTCCGCTGGTATATTCCCGTTGTTTGTAAGGTAAAACGCACGTTGTACATTTCGCGGAGTCGATCGATCGGTAGCACGTGGTTAACTATTTATTACGAAAGCTGTGAATCGCTTCGCTTTTGTATGCGTGCGAGGCTCTTAGCTATTGGTAACATCGCTCACGCACACACACACACACATAAGACAAAGATCTAATGTATAGCCTTCATTGCCTGGCGGGCAAAGCGCTGATTGCGAGCACCTATGAAGGCCAGCACGGGACGGTTGTCCAGTATGCCGGGCCGCCTTTGTCTCCCGAGTGGTGATGTTTACGCCCCGCACCAGGTACTCATTTGAGGATGAGTTGATCTTGGGTCGTACACACATCAACAACAACCGCCGTTCGCGAATATATGGCGGTGACGTCCCCACGGTGCCTGTGTCAGGCCAGGTGCACACACACACATAGCTTGCTCGAATCATATTCCACAGATGCGCCTTCGCGATGCACGGGGCTGGGACACAGTCTGCCAGAGCCTCGTTGCGTCTGTCACTCGCTCCGTTGAAGAACGGATCAACAACGAACTCCTCCGCCTTTAAAGTAACCTCACTCAGCGCCCGATGCATGCGCACGCGACACAGGCTTCCAATACAACGGCGAATATTGGACAAGAATGCACTGCTCTGCCGCTTATTTTTACACTCATTTCAACCGCAATACCTCGCTAACCAATTTACGCTACTCATCGCACCATGGCGCGTTTCCATATCCGCGCCCACAACCTGGAACAACCTTCCCCTGTACCTGAGATGGACCACCGCGACCTCGACATTTAAAAACTCAATATCTCTCCCACCGGGCTCTCGCTCTCTTACACCGAGCTTGACTCCGCGCCTCATTTATCGCGTTTCATTATTACTAGCATCTGTCCCTGGCGGCGCAGCGAGTAGTGCTGTCGCCTCACAGCAATAAGTACCCGAGTTCGATACCCGGCTCGGGTGCTTTTCTAGGCGGCGTTTGCGTGTTCTGTCTCACCGTTTCTGCGTAGGTTTCCGCCGGGTTCTCCGGTTTCCTCCCACCGTCCGAAGACACGCTGCTGTCGAGGTTACTTGGCCTGCTGAGTGAATTGCCCCAAAGAAGTGTGCCCTGCGATGTAATGGCGTTACATCCTGAGTATAGCTCTGCCTTGCGCCCTGTCTGTCGGGATAGGATCCACCCCCCCCCCCGACCCTGTATAGGATCAAGCGCGTATTGATGATGATCTCTCTACCCCAGCTCTATAGTCCTGTAGGACGGTGATTACGACCGCCAGCGCGCCGCTCAACCGCAGACCCAACCCTCTCCGTCCCCCGCTGCTCGCGGATTCCTGAGTTCTCGCGCCCCGCTCACGTTTTACAAACTGTTTGCTAGTACCCGTAGGACGGGTACTCTGTTAGTACCCCTACTGTGTTAGTACCCGTCCTACTGGTACTAACAGACTGCCCGTCCTACGGGTACTAGCAGAGTATCCGTTCTACGGGTACTAGCAGAGTGCCCGCCATACGGGTACTAGCAGTGTCCGTCATACGGCTGTTAGCAGTGTGCCCGCCCTACGCGCAATCTTCTTCCGAGCGTGTAACGCGTTCTTTTCTCACGTGGCAAGGTTGATGGCACCGAGACAACAAAAGTGGAACTTTAAAGCGGAACGTCTCGTGCTAATAGCGTTTTCTGCTGACATGACTGATTGGACCTGGATTTTTTCGCGATGTTATTATGGAAATGATTGGTGCTTCCTCTCTGACGTTTGAGAAGAGCAATCACCGATGAGTCGGAAGTTAAGCTTGATTCAGGCATCAAAGCAATGGCCTTGGGGAGATAAAATATGCACTTATGAAGGATTCGAATCCGGTACCCTCAGTGCAAACATCCATAATTTTATATTATCTATATTGCACAAAATGTATATATCTGTACGCGTGTGTGCGTGTCCATGTGTGCGGATGTGAATGATACATACGCTCAAGGTGTACTTTGCCTGCCACCAGCGCCGTCGTGACGTCACGAACGGCGGTTGTTGTTGCTGTTGTGTGCATGAGGAGCGGTGGCGCAACGGTTAGCGCACAGGTTACGAACACCCGGCCACCCACGTTTAAGTCGCGTTCACGGCTGGTAACGGTGGCAAATATCTACAATGTGCTTCAGCCTGACTTAGGTAGACTCATCCTTAAAACGAGTACTTGGTACGGTGTGTAAACATCGCTATTTGGAAGACAAAGGCGCCCAGGCATGGTGCTTGCCACCCACCTCTGGTGGTGTGCTCTGTTGGCCTTCATCATCATCACTTGGCCCAAATGCCTGCGAATGCTATAGGGCGCATTTTTGTCACCGTGACCCAGCGTAAATTAGGCTCAAGTTGGAGCAAATGCCAGCGACTCAGTAGAAATGACATCTGCATGGCGCGTGCGCCGCGGTGCGATCATAATAAATAATAATTATTATTTCATATCTAGAGCGCTTTTCACCAGAGGGTCACAAAGCGCTGCACAGAGCTGCGGAGAGAATGGCATGTCAACAACAACGACATAAGAAAGTAAAATCAGCAACAATAACTCCTTTTTTTTTTTTACAAATCCGAGCCGTGGAGAAAACGGTATGCCAACAACATCAGGACAACTCAACTGAAAGTAAAACAGTAGCAATAAATTATAGGACATAAGGTAAGCAGAGAAAAATAATAAATCTTTAACAAACAAGGAAGGCATAAATGTTTCAGAGCAAGTGCAGGTCGGCAGAAAGCCATCATCCCGGCACGACAACGTTTAGCTGCATCAACAGTCCAAGCCAGAGGGCTTGAACGCCTTCTGAAACAAGTGAGTCTTGAAACGAGATTTGAAGATGCCCAGGGATTCAGCTGATCGGGGAGGAGCACTGAGAAGGCTCTGTCACCCCTCCAATTAAGGTGCGATCTGGGCACATGCGTCAAGCCCGTATTGGAGGATCGAAGTTGTCGTGTTGAGGAGGGTGCCTGAAGTAGGTCACGGATATATGTTCGAGCAGCGCCAGTGAGAGCCTTGTAGGTGAGAAGGAGGATCTTGAATTCAATCCTGTATTTAACCGGTAGCCAATGGAGAGACATCAGTACTGGGGATATGTGATCGTGGATAGGTGTGCGAGTGAGGACTCAAGCAGCCGCATTTTTCACACGTTGGAGACGATTGATCAGGTAGGCAGGGGTGCCAGGGAGCAGTGCATTGCAAAAATCGATTCGTGAGGAAATGATCTGCATTAGCTTCTCAGCATCAGCAATTGACAGGATGTTACGCAGTCTGGCTATATTTCTGAGATGAAAATAGGCTACCTTCGTCACCATGTTTATGTGTGTCTCGAAGGTGAGTGAGGAATCAAGAGTCACACTTAGATTCCAGACTGCCTTAGCAACTTCAATGGTCTGGTCATCAATCAGTCATCAATCAGTTGGATAGGTTCAGCCTTGGACAATTGGTGCGGGTTTCCCACAAGCAAAACTTTTGTTTTGTCGCCATTTAGTTTTAGGAAAATTGAATTGAGCCAGGCCTTCACAGTTGACAGTGAGGACGACATGCAAAGACCAGACGCATTGATGGATGGCTTTGCGTGGATATAGATTTGGATGTCATCGGCATAGCAATGGTTGCTGAGATTGAGGCTGCGCAAGATCATGGCAGCACTCGCCTTCCTGTCACGTGCCCCCTCGTTGAACAATCATTGTGGGTTGCCATTCGGGCCGTAATACCACACGCACGCTTGTACTACTCCGGGTTTGATATCGGGCTCGGGTGCCGCCTTTCTGTGTGGGCATTTTGTGTTCTGTCCCCATGTCCGCGTGGGTTTTTGCTGTGTGCTCCGCTCTCCTTTCGCCATACAATGACACGCTGCCGCTGCCTTTGTTATTTGGCCCGCTGACTTAATTGCCCGCGGTGCCCTGCAACGGAATAGCGTCTCATTCTTTGCTACAGCCCTGTCTCGTAGCCTGTGCCTGCCGGGATAGGCTCCAGCCCCTCGCGACTACAGGATTAAGCAGCGTTAATAATGATCATGATCACTCTGACGCTCCGATTAACTCAGCTACTCAGCACTCCCTTTCTTCTTCTACTTCGCGTGTAAGGCTGTAACTGCTTACACAGCGCTCCCGTCAACACCCTTGCGTGAGAGCCTATGACTTGTCAATCAACGCTGATATGAAGAAGGGTCATTGCACGAAACGTCGCCTGCCCTGATTATATTTCCCCTATAAGGTTGCTGTAGAGCGCAACCACCTGGATGCGTGCTGCCCCCCCAAGCCCCCTTTCCCCGCCCCTGACCGGGACCAACCTCGTGCACTCCTATATTTAACCATATTTGTCCTTTATTTAGAGGGGATACGGAACGAGGTGTGTGTGTGTGTGGGGGGGGGGGTTCGTTCTATAGCAGGATGTCCAGCTCTTTCCTTTAATCGGCTGCTTTATAGAGTTCTGTGTGAGAGGGATGACCTCAAAGTGCCTGGAGAAATACCTGCGTGTGCGAGGAGATAACTCACTACTTAAATCCCACTTTCGATAGCAATTCTCGTCGCACATGGAGCCGTGACAAGTCTACATGAATGCACAAAGCGATGCTGTCATTCCAAAGAACATTGTACTGATTGTGGCCGTAGCTCTTGTGTAAATAGGCGACACACACACACCCGCTTTGTG